>JAQQPU010005833.1:6523-45238 GCA_029168905.1 Artemia sp. Kazakhstan ARC1039 | reverse complement strand
AAAAAAAATATCTTTACTTTTTAAAAATAAGTAAATCTTTTTCTCTCCTCAGGAAAAATTCAGAACAGAACCTGAACTTTTCTTCTCTTCTTTGAGAAAATTCAGATCTTAAGTGAAACATTTTTTCTTTAATAATCAGAATTGAAGTTTAAGATTTTTTCTCTTCTCTGGAAAAATTCAGAATTAAACCTTAGTATTCTTTCACTTCCATGGAAATATTGAGAAGAGAACTTGAATTTTTTTTTCTTCTTTTAAAATTCAGAACAGAAGTGGATCTTTTTTATCTTTTGTTTTTCACGTCTTTGAGAAAACTCGAAGTTTTATTTTCTTTGCGATGTTTTTTCCTTCGAGACGTTGCTTTTTTTCTCGGAGACGTTTTTTTTCTTTTGACGTTGTTTTTTTGCGAAATTTTGTTTTTAGCTTAGATGTTTTTTTTTCTTTGCGAATAATTTTAAGACTTGAAAAAAAAGTTTGAAGAAAACTTCAGTTGACGATTTTTTGGAGACGTTATTTTTTAACTTAAAAGTTTTCTTTTTTACATTGACATTTTTCTTTGTCTTCGAGGCATTTTTTCTTTGCGAAAAGATTTTTTCTCTTCACTGGAAAAAATCAGAATAAAACCTTAGCATTTCTTCACTTCCATGGAAATATCCAGAAGAGAAATTAACATTTTTTCTTCTGTTAAAATTCAGAACAGAAGTAGAACTATGTAAAAAAATGAAGTTGAATAATTTTCCAAGTCCAAAAAATTCCAAGTCAGAAGAAAAAGTGCTACTACAAACACTATTAATTGAATAATATAAGTCATGACTAACATCTTTATATCGTTCTCAATTTGTATTTTGAAAATATTGACAGTGATTTTTTTTGGTTTAAGTATATTTCACGTCATTGTAAGACATGTAAAAAAAAGTTGAAAATTTTTTCTGTTAAAGAAAAGAAAATAAAATAGAAAGTGGGGGCTGGGCCCTGGAGGGTGGAGGGTTGTTTGGGGGGGGGGACTTGAGGTCCTGGAGTGGGACATGGAGCCCAACCACCAGAAGAAATTGTCAATCCAGTATGCATATCAAATCATCGTGGTATGCATACTCTCAGGATGATATTATAAATAATGCCCCGAAACAGGTCACTGTTAACACCTACCAAAAATGCAATTGATAAATCAAATGTGCAAATAACTTGTTACGATATTGTGACGCTTAACATCAGTTGGCCAATATCCCAGAAACAATACACTGAATGTATTTCTAAAAATAAAATATGCTCAATGGCTTGTTGGCTCAGTCGAGTAACGTGTCGTTTTTTTACCTTAGGAAATCACGGGTCTCACGTTCGATTTCTTCATCAAACACAAATTTCATAAAATCAATTGGGAAGTTGCTTAGAATATAAAAAAACCTATAGTTAGAAAAGAAAACATATCATCATTAGAGTACAAAAAAAGATATCCATAAAAAACTATTAAAATAAAAATCCATATATCCATACAATAAAACATCAAATAAAACACCACTACAATGAACAATGAAGAATCATGCCCTACACCTTTTCAAAGATAATAAGTAGCCCCTCGCAAATAGGTAATACTTCTATGGAAGCTCTAAACCTTTTCAAAGAGAGTGAGTAGCCCCGCACATATAGGTAATACTTCGTCACTGATGGTTCTGGCCGTTGTAGTATTAATTTCCTGTAGTCACCATAGTATTAATTTCCTATGGCCACCAGCTAATTCATTATAAGCTTTGATAAAGTTCGTTCAAGCTCAATAGAGAATAACCTAGATAAAAGTCGTTCAACTTCAAGAGTGCCCTAGGGGATGGCCTTGATGAAGTTCATTCAACTTGATGCGCTTCACTGGTTCCTATGGCCTCTATAGAACGCGATTTCTATGGCCTCTATAGTATAGCACAGTGATTCCTATGGCCTCTATAGAAGTATAACGTCACAATCTACTAATTTAACAGAGATTTTTTATAGAAGTGATTCTTATGGAAGTAAAGAGCGAATTCCGAGCTTAAAAAGGGGTTTTTAAGTGGAATTTAATTTTTTTGTTTTTCAGAATAAAACTGTTGAAAAATGCAATGGAAAGGCGATTTTTGTAGAAAGTGGGCTTTTAAAATGAATTTGTGTTTTTCACCTTTTTTACATCAATACACCATTTGGATAAGTTTTGTGAAACTACTGGAATTTTATTTTACGTCTTCTTAGTGACACTTTTGCGTATAGCTTAGAGGGATTGTATCGGTAAAAATCCTCTTCCCGCCACCAATTAGGAATATGAAACGAACATAATGAAAATGGTACTTAAATTCAACCTAACTGTGAATTTGAAGTCTATTGTATAGACTTGTATAGACTACGAGAATAACACTGCTGTAGTTAAGGTAGGAAATGAGGTTAGAAGCTGGTTTTGTATTAAATCAGGAGTTAAGCAGGGTTGTGTTTTATCCCCATTTAAATGAATCATTTTGATGGACTTCGTTTTAAGGAGCACAGGAAAGGCAATGGGAGACCACGGAATCAAATAAGGAGGAAAAAGTCTCCTGGACTTGGATTATGCTGCTGATTTAAGCATCCTAGATGAAAGGGTGAGCAAAATGAATGAAGTTTTGAATGTTTTGCGAGTTCAGAGTGCTAGAATTGGTTTGAATTAATGTTAATGTAGAATTAATGTTAGGAAGACTAAGTCACTAAGGCTAGGAATAAGTGAAGATGAAAAGGTGACGTTGGGTAATGAAAAGATTGATCAGGAGGGCAGCTTTACTTACCCGGGTAATATTATTAGTAAAGATGGTGGGAGCAGTGAAGATGTTAGAAGTAGAATAGTCAAGGCTCAGGGTGTTTTTTCACAGTTAAAAAAAGTTTGGAAGAATAGCAAGATAAGTCTTCAAATCAAGATTAGAGTATTAGAAGCTACAGTGATGAGAGTGGTCAAATATGGTTCTGAAGCATGGACGCTCCGAAAAGCGGATAAAGATTTGCTTGATGTTTTCAAGAGAAATTGCTTAAGGATTTTTCTGGGTACCCTGCTGACTGACCGTATTTCAAACAATAGGCTACACGAAAAATGTGGTTCAATACTGCTGTCTAGGGCTATAATAAAAGAAAGGTTGAGGTGGCTAGGACACGTTGTGTGGATGAAGGATGACAGATTGCTGAAGATTGTTCTTTTCGGCCAACGGTCTAGGGCTAAACGGAAAGCAGGTCGTCCCCGTTTGGGGTGGGAGGACGTCATAAAGAAAGATTTAAAGGAAATGGGAACTTCGTGGACGGGTTTAGAAAGGGAGGCTTTGAATAGATTGGGGTGGAGGAGGAGCGTGCGTAGTTGTGTTGGCCTCAGGTGGCTTGGTGCTGCGGTGAGTTGTTAGTAGTAGTAGTAGTAGTAGTATTGTATAGACTTCTAAGCAATAATGCCAATGGGGATATATGCTAGGTCATCATAAAACCCAGTTTAAGTTAAACAGACCTGACAATAATAAGGTCAAGAAGCTGTACAAATTCTTGCATAGACACCATTCTGATACACTAATTTATACACTTACCCGAGTTTAAACTTACTTTACTTTCGGCGGGAACCAGACGATGAACTGTCCTGCCCGGCACCAAAGGATCTTGGGATGACTTCCGACGACCACTTGGACCTGTCGGCTGCAGCTTCTCCGGCGATCTTCAGCCAGTCTTTGTCCCATCTCCGACCGTGTCTCCTGAATCCTCCCCACGGTTCCAGGTCCTCCTTGAATTTTTGCCACAGGTTCTTCTTTTGTCCTCCTGGTTTTCGTTTCCAGGAGGGGGCTGGTTCGCAGACAAGGACGTCTCGACATATCGTGCCTTCGGGACGGCGCAATGTGCGGCCAAGGAGCTTCAGGCGACGTCTTTTAATGATAAGCGATTGCTCTTCTGATTGGCCACAGCGACTCCTTAATTCACTATTGGAAATCCTGTCCCATCTCTTAATGCGGAGGATGTAACGAAGGCAGCGGTGGTCGAACACGTTCAAAGTTCTCGCATCTTCAGTCTTGATCGGCCATGTCCCGCAAGCATACAGAAGTACTGCTCGAACAGTTGCACCATAGATTCTGACTTTTGTTTTGGTTGAGATCTCCCGTCTGGTCCATAATGCTTTTTTCAGACTAGCAAACACTCCCCAGGCTTTTGCTATGTGGGCAGAGATATCCCTTTCAGCTCCGCCATCTGGTGTTATGATAGAGCCAAGATACTTGAATTCCTCAACGCTTTCTATTGGCTCACCACCGAGGGTAACTTGGCAAGGAGCAGGTTGGTTGAGAGCCAATACTTTAGTCTTTGTGCTGCTGATGGCCAGTCCGATGTGCTTTGAGACCTCATAGGTATCGTCGATCATGCCTTGTAAGCTGTTGGCGGTAGTTTCCAGCTCAGCAACGTCGTCTGCAAAGTCCAGATCTGTCAGGGGCTGGAGGAAACGAGCTATTTGTCCGCAGACTATTCCGCTGTGGTTTCTCATTGCATTATACATGATCCAGTCTATCGCGTAGTTGAATAATATAGGCGAAAGGGGGCATCCCTGCTTTACCCCAAACTCCACTGGAAACCTAGGGATGTCATTGCCAGAAACACGGACGCAAGTCTCAGTGTCCTTATATGCACTTCGGAGTATCTCAATGATCTCCTGAAGCGCACCGTCTTCAGCCATAATTCTCCATAGCTCCTCTCTGATGAGAGAGTCGAAGGCAGCTACAAAGTCAATAAAGGTGATGAGAAGGGGTAGATGAAACCTGCTGAACTGCTGAAGGATGAGGCAAATCGTCAATATCTGTTCTGGACAGCCTCTGCATGGTCTGAAGCCTGCTTGTTCAGGAAGGGTTAACTTGTCACGTGCGTCTTTGAATCGATTCAAAAGAATGACGCAGAAGATCTTCCTGGCATGGTCGATCAGGGAGATACCTCTATAGTTTCCGCAAATGGCCTTATCTCCTTTTTTGTATAGCGGAACGAGGACTGATACTTTCCAGTCTTTTGGGAAGGTCTTCGTCGTCCACACCTGAACAAACAGGTCGGTTAGGCGGCATAGTAGAGTTGGTGAGGCCTTGAACATTTCAGAAGGGATCCCATCCTCTCCAGGAGTTTTATTGTTTTTCATGCACTTCAGCGCTTTTTGTACGTCCGCAATGCTTGGCGGATCGAGGTTTACTGCGTAGGGCTCTCTGCATTTGATCTTTAATATCCATTGGTGTTTCATAGGAATTGACTTGACCAAAGGCTCCCCAGACCCTTGGCACCCCCTAGGCTACTAATAGAATGTTACACCACTCCTCCGCTGTGAGGTGCAACTTAGGGCTCTCCTCCCGGCTCGCTAGGGACGGGGGTGTGAATCCTCGCTCCGAGGCCCCAACCATAGCTTGGGAGCACTCGTGCTTATCAGGCCCTGATTCCCACCTAGGAGGTCGGGAGTGGATGGTGTTTGGATGGTGTTAAACACCATCCAAACACAATTTTTGACACAAAATATATACCGTTTATTGTGTTGAATCAAACTGCTGGCCTAAGACAGTATGCTAACTTTCAGTTTCCACTTTTCGTACTATTTTGTATACTATTTAAGAGGTTGTTACTTTTGTTGTTATTATTATCGCTTTGTCTCCTCTTTTCGTATTTTTGTATACTCTGTCATTGTACATTTTGTATACGACTGGTTTTCAATATATATTATATTATTATATTATATATACGTTTATTATATATATTTTATATTATATATACCGTTTATTGTGTTGAATCAAACTGCTGGCCTAAGACAGTATGCTAACTTTCAGTTTCCACCTTTCGTACTATTTTGTATACTATTTAAGAGGTTGTTGCTTTTGTTGTTATTATTATTGTTTTGTCTCCTCTTTTCGTATTTTTGTATACTCTGTCATTGTACATTTTGTATACGACTGGTTTTCAATATATATTATATTATTATATTATATATACGAAGCGCAAAACATTGCAATATCATACTGAACTACAGCCCAATTCGTTAATACCCCCCCCCCCCCCCCCATCGCCACAAAAAACGCATATTTAGATCCCTTTGGCCCTCCTTGTTTAAAGCGTTTCTACGGATACGAATAGTCTTGGCACGCAAATTGATTTACAACGAACAAGAACAATCTTAGAAGCTAATTTGTTTTATTGCTTGTCCATTTTTGTCACCTCCATGCATTAAATAATTATACAGTAGCATAATCGGTTTCTAATTTTAATTAAACTAACATGATGCTCACGCAAAAATAACTAATTTAATTTTTAAACAAATCAACATATATTCAAAATAATTTTAATCAAAGTGCAATTAACAATATCTTAGAAACGGAATAACATAGGGTCCTAGAACGACATTATCAGCGAACCAAAAGGAAATACCCTTCAGACCTTTTGAATAGGAAATTTGAATCATTTGGTCGACCTCACTCTGGGGTGTATTCTCTGGAAAAGAACCTCCAGAAAGCCTTATACCAGCAACAACTTGGTCGGATCTGGTGATGAGAGCTAAATCTTCTTCAAGGGTTCTTTTGAAATCTGCTGCAGTTGTTCTGTAATATTGAGGCATGACTTCTTCAACAACTCCTTTTGATACCCAGTTGGCCCAATCAACGTTGTGCTTGCTTCGTGAGAACAATAAGGAAGACGGTGAAAAGGATACGTGGACAGAGGGTTTGATTGATTTTGAAGTATCTCTAATAGCTTGCATCAGACTCTCTGTTTGGGAATATCTGCAAGAAATAAACTATTAAACAAAGCTAAATTACGTGTTATCAAGGTTCGTAGAATGTATTTAACGCTATTTGAAAAATGCATGTTTTATACTAGCTTCACAATGTTTCTTTAGCTTATATTGTTTTTTGAGAATCAAAGATAAAATAGTTTTCCCCCTTTCCCCCAGGATTCTTAGTCCCCCTGGGTTTAACTATAAGGCTGTTGGTCGGTCTTTATCTAGGAAGATCAAGAACAATTCAAAAAAGAATATTTGAGATCATCTTTACTTTATTATAGTAATAATAACAGTAATAGTAATAGAAAAATAAAAAGTTTGGTCACACGGAGGTTGATCCCAACGGTAGCACTCAAAACAGGTGGAACTTATCCTAAATATGAGAGGGGATAGCCTACCCTAAAATTCTTGTCCTTTATGATAAGTTCCAGCTTGCACTTTAAGGAAAACTGTGTTTATTTTAAACTCTAGTGCCCTTTATCATAGTCCTTCAAAAATAACTACACTCATGTAGATGTATTTGATTTAAAGGCTGACTGAAGAATTAGGTGTACCCAGGCTGTAAAAATAGCTCAATACCCAGCTGTACCCGACCAAAATAACTGTACCCAGGCTATTAAAATAAGTATTGAACAGTATTATTTCAAAAACAGTTTGAGGGATTGGGTTAAAAACCCAAGAGAGTGTTAAGGGGGAGGGTAAAGAGGCCTCAAATTCTATGCTTGGGGGAAGGGACAAGAGAACCAGAATAGTTTACTCTCCAATAAATTTTTTCACCCGTAAAAGGGTCGACAATTTTTTTTTAAGGCTTGAAACTTTCATGCCTAAGTCCTTTGGTCCTACGGTCGATGCCCAGGAATAAAGCCCTAGAAAAGAACTCTTTTTGCCCGAAGACAGGACCCGAATATTTTTTCTGATATTCTTTCTTACTATTTCTTTTGCCAGGGTAAAAAGGCATTACTAGACTTCGCATGTTTTAATCATCTTAGTCAAAAATATTAAAGGATTCGTGGCACTTAAAAAGAGACCATACATTCTTCTGTCTCCAATCTACTTGGAAATTACACTAACAAGTTCATGGGTCTTCCCTGGTTGGTAAGCTACTTGGGACATTACCCTACTTGATTCCAAAAGACGTGTGCCGACCAATTTGTAACTGGAGAGGGTAGAGGCAGAAAATATAAGGAATTTCATGATGGCAAGGCTGTTAGTAAAAAGCTCTATAAACGATGCTTATCTATAAGATGTTTCAATAGCATATTTTTGGATTTGTTAAAAATTAAAATAGGATATAAGTCACACAGTATTAAACAGCATTCTGAGCATGAGCTGAAAATAAGTTTATTTTGAACCACAAATTCTTACCGGCTGCTTTGGCTCATTGAGTCAATTGAGCTGAACCCACTGGGAAAAGCGAAATGATCGTCATATTGAATTCCATCTAAATCATAATTGGCAACGATGTCTCTAGTTATACCAACAAGAAAATCTCTGACTGACTGCAGGGATATATCCATGAAAACAAAGTTACCAGTGCCATCAGTATTGTATACAGGTTGCCCGTTAACCATATTGTACAAAAGCCAGCCTTTGGCACTAGCTGTGTTTGCAAACTGATTGGATGGTGCGGAGCCATAACATGCCATACTGCCTGGAAAGATAGCCGAGGTTTATAAGATGTTAGTTTTCAGCGTGTAATTTATTCTTATGGTAGATAAATTAAATAGAAAAGTACAAACATGCAGAGGAGTGAAATCTAGTTGCCCTGGAAAATAGTTCAGTACCCGATACAATTTGTTCCAAGACAAATATCTTTCACTGGCCTCTAAAACAAAACATAAAAAGGTCAATTTTTTTTTCAATCCATTCATGTCCCCTCACTGTTTGAATTCACTTTCACCCAAAGTTCATCCAATTAATTTCATCCGTTTTACACTAAGTTCACCCGAAGGTTTCCACACAGTTTAAAATTTCTACCTTTGCATTAAAATGTACAATGCTCCGTTTTAAAATGGGCGATTTGTATAATTTGGTACCCACGCCCCTGAGGGTGCGGAGATCATGTTAACGCTCATAGAGGCGCGTCTTGTATCTTTTTGTTAATTTTGATTAAAATGGCAAGTTTGAAACTTCGATCAGATGCCATTTAAGGCAATGGAGGTGTCTAAAGGCAAAGAAGGCGCAGAAAGGGTGGTTGGGCGCCCTGCAAGCAGTTTTGTCACTCAAAAGGATACTAAATATCTGTATTTATGATTGAGTGATTCAAGTCTCATTCTTATAATTGTTTGGAGTTATGCATGTTTAGACCTAGGGAGCAAAATGGCAACATATTACTCTTAATAAGTGAACGATAGTTGTTTTTTTTTTTGCTTTTTATCAGCGGGATTTTTTCCTAGAGAAGGAGTGCCATCTGATGCGCTATGAAGGAAAAATCAGTTTTAGATTTTAAAAGCTTACCGTATTCGAACCAAGCGTATAACTCAAGTCCATACTGACGAGCTGATTGGACAGCCCAGGCAAGACGATCATTTCCAAACTGAGCACCAGCTGCTTGTGCTGTGGCAGAGTTGGCAAAAATTACACCGTTAGCCCATACATTGAAAAGTACGCGTTTTACACCTTTCTCTTTGAGGGCTGCAAAACCTTGATCAACATCAGCTTGAGATCCATGGAACCGATATTGACTTACCCAAGTCCCATAGACGTCGAAGTAGAAATCATCTTAAAAATAAATTGTATTAGTCCCCGTTCAATGCCGCTGATACTACTACTAAAAACTAACTGTAGCTGCAGGTCACTTAAGGCCAACATAACTGCTTACGCTCATCCTCAACCCCAATCTGTTCGATTTTGACCCTTTACTCCATCTCATGAAAATCCTATTTCCTTTAAGTTTAATCTTATGATCTCTTCCCACCTTGTAAAGCACTGTATAATACATTTATACAGTACAATCATTCCCTATCTCAATAATTATACAAAGCCGGACCAAGAAACTTGGCTTCACCTTTGTAACACTAAATTTTAAAGAATCTAATTTAAATTAATTTACTCTATTACATATATAAAAATCGGTAATTAGTAGTGTATTGTTATTATTAGAAGTTGTTATAAATTGCTAGTAGGTCTCAAAGTCTTGAGTTGGTTTCAAAGGCATTTTGAGAGAGTTTCTGCCAAAATAGATGTTCCAGGGTTGTTGATACACTTAGTTGTTGCTGGACGAGGATATGAGCGGAACCTTTATATGCGCCAAGACAGTAGCAGCCAAATATTACTGAGTCCTGATTATACTGTATATAATTAATATACAGTGCTGTACACGGACAGAGTACTTTTCGTTTGGCCCCAGATGGATGATCAAAAAGAATGATTATTAAAAATCTATCTTCGATCATACACAAAACGTGATTTAGCCACCATAATTTTTTTTTCATTATAGTCTTAGAAAGGGGATGAAATTGCGTTTTTCTCACACAGCTTAATATTCAGTTTGATATTCGGTCAGGTAAACAAGTGAATATAACCATCACTAGACATTTCCTCCAGAAATCATTAAACATATCTTCCCCAACTTTTTCGAAGTACCAAAGTTTCAGGGCTATGCTTTACTGCTTTAATTACGTGGCTTCTAATATCCTAATCTTAGTCCGTTACTTATCTTTCTATTATTCCGATCTTTCCTTAACTACGAAAAAACACCCTACACCATGGCTATTCTATTTTTTACATCTTCACTGCCTCTATATCCTTACTACTAATGCTACCCAGGTAAGTAAAGCTATCCATTTGATCGATTTTCTCGTTACCTAATATTAAACTCTCAGCTTCATTTATTCCTAGTCTAAGAGTTTTAATATTAACTTTCACATCTCATTCTTGTACCCTGAGCTCTAAACATCTCTAAAAATTCATTCCTTTTGCTAATATTTTATTTAAGGCACTCAAATCATCTGTACAATCAAGTAGTTCGTGGTTTCAAATCATAGGCAGTGCAATAGCACTGCCGTAGTAAAGAACGATGTTGGCACAATGTATTTCTATTTTTTTGTTTTTTCTTTTTCCTTTTCCATACCAGGGCACTTCGTATCGAAGGAGTTGTCGTATAAACTTTAAAATGGGCTCATTTGATTGGAAATTGGAGTGGTTTGTGCCCTTTTTAATAGTCAAAAGTGATTGGAAGGCAACTAACACCCCTTCCACGCCCACCATTTCCCGATACACATCAAATCAAAATTTTGAGATAGCCATTTTGTTCAGCATAGTTGATTTCCAGATAGAAAATATCTTTTTAGGAGGCCACTCCCCCACAACCCCCAGGACAAGGGATTTAAGTTATGCCCTGGGGGCATATAAGAACGATGCTGGCACAATACATTATTTATTATTTTTTTTCCTTTAGACTAGGGCACTTCGTATCAAAGAAGTTATCGTAGAAACTTCGAAAAGGGCTCAGTCAATTCGAAATCGGAGTGGTTTGTGCCCTTTTTTATTGTCGGAAGTGAATGGAAGGCAACTAACACCGCTTCCACGCCCATCATTTCCCGAAACACATCCAATCAAAATTTTGAGATAGCCATTTTGATCAGCGTAGATGATTTCCAGATAGAAATTATGTTTTTGAGGAGGACACTCCCCCACAGCCCTAAGGGCAAGGGTTGTAAGCTATGCCCTGGGGGTATATAAGATTTTTTATAGAAAGCGTTGTCGCAGAAACTTCAGAAAAGATTCATTTGATTGGAAATTCAAAGGGCTAGTACCCTTTTTCATAGTCGAAAGCGATTGGAGGGCAACTAACCCCCCTCTCACGCCAACAATTTCCCCAAACACATCCAATCAACATTTTAAGATAGCCATTTTGTGCAACGTAGTTGAAAGTTCTGGGAATTAGGTCTTTGAGGATGACAACCTCCCCCCAGCACTCAGGGCAAGAATTGTAATTTATGCCCTGGGGGCATATAAGGTTTTTACAGAACGCGTTGTCGTAAAAACTTCAAAAAGGGCTCATTCGATTGGAAATTGAAATGGTTAGTACCCTTTGTAATAGTCGAAAGTGATTGGAAGGCAACTAACACCCCTCCCACGCTAACCATTTCCCCAAACACATCCAATCAAAATTTTGAGATAGTCTTTTTTTCTACGCAGTTTAAAGTTCAGGAAATTATACCTTCGATTAGAACACTCCCCCACAGTCTTCAGGGCAAGGGTTATAAGTTATGCCCTGGGGGCATATAATTTTTATTGAAATCTTTGTCGTAGAAGCTTCAAAAAGGGCACATTCAATTGGAAATTCAAAGGGCTAGTGCCTTTTTAATAGTCGAAAGTGATTGGAGGGCAACTAACACCCCTCTCACGCCCACCTGTTCTCCAAGCACATCCAATCAAAATTGTTCAACGTAGTTTAAACTTCTGGAAATTAGGTCTTTGTTGATGACAACCCCCCCCCCCCTCCCACAGCCCTCAAGCCAAGGGTTGTAAGTTATGCCCTGGGGGCATATAAGGTTTTGTATAGAACGCGTTGTCGTAGAAACTTCAAAAAGGGCTCATTCGATTGGAAAGTGAAATGGCTAGTGCCCATTTTAATAATCAAAATTGATTGGAAGGCAACTAACACTGCTTCCAAGCCCACCATTTCCTCAAACACATTCAATCAAAATTTTGAGATACCCATTTTATTCCACGCAGTTTAAAGTTCAGGAAATTATACGTTCGATTAGAACAATCCCCCCACAGTCTTCAGGGAAAGGGTTACAAGTTATGCCCAGGGGACATACAAATTTTTATTGAAATCTTTGTAGTAGAAGCTTGAAAAAGGGCTCATTCAATTGGAAATTCAAAGGGCTAGTGACCTTTTTAATAGTCGAAAATGATTTGAGGACAACTAGCCCCCCTCTCACGCTCACCTTTTCCCCAAATACATCCGATCAAAATTTTTAGATAGCTATTTTATTCAATGTAGTTGAACGTTTTGGAAATTAGGTTCTTAAGGATGACAACCCTTCCCCCCGCAGCCCCCAGGGCAAAAGTTGTAAGTTATGCCCTGGGGGCCTATAAGGTTTTTCTAGAAAGAAATGTTGTAGAAACTTCGAAAAAGGCTCATTCATTGAAAATTGAAAGGGCTAGTGCCCTTTTAAAAGTCGAAATTGATTGAAGGGCAACTAACCACGCCCACTGTTTCCCCAAACACATCCATTCAAAATTTTAGATTTTCATTTTGTTCAACGTAGTCGAAAGTTCTGGAAATTAGGTTTTTTAGGATGATAACCCCATCAGAGCCCTCAGTGCAAGGGTTGTAAGCTTATGCCCTGGGGGCATATAAGGTTTATATAGAAAGTTGTTGTAGAAGTTTCAAAAAGGTCTCATTTGATTGGAAATTTAAATTGCCCGTTTTTATAGTCGAAAGTGAGTTGAGAGTAATTAACCCCCCTCTCAAGCCCACCATTTCCCCAAACATATTTAATCAAAGTTCAGAGATAGCCATTTTGTTCACCGTAGTTGAAAGTTCTGGACATTATGTATTTAAGGATGACAAACCCTCCAGAGCCCCCAGGGCAAAGGTTGTAAGTTATGCCCTGGAGGCATATAAGGTTTTCATAGATAGAGTTGAAACTTCAAAGGGGCTCATTCAATTGGAAATTGAGAGGGCTAGTGCCCTTTTTAATAGTCAAAAGTGATTGGGGGGGGGGGGGGTAACTACCCACCTCTCATGCCCACCATTCGACCAAACACATCCAATCAAAATTTTCAGATATCCATTTTGTTCAACGTAGCAGAAAGTACTGGAAATTAGGTCTTTGAGGACGACATTCCCACCCACCCCAGCCTTCTGTTCAAGGGTTGTAAGTTATGCCTGGGGGCATGTAAAGTTTTTATGGAAAGGGTTGTCGTAGAAACTTCAAAAGGGCTCATTTGGATGGAAATTGAAACGTTTAGTGCCTTTTTTAATAGTTGAAAGTGATTGGAAAGCCCTCTCCCGCCTACCATTTTGCCAAACACATCCAATCCAAATTTTGAGATAGCCATTTTGTTTAACGTAGTTCAACGTTCTGGAAATTAAATCTTAGAGGATGACAACCAGCCTCACAGCCCTTAGGGTAAGGGATGTAATTTATGTCCTGAGGGCATATAAGGATGTTTTTAGAGAGCGTTGTCGTAGAAACTCAAAAAGGGCTCATTCGATTGGAAATCGAAAGACCTAGCGCCCTTTTTAATTGTCGAAAGTGATTAGAAGGTTTGGCATTTTTATAGTAAAGATCGATATGGGTATAATGTATTATTTTTGTTGTTGTTGTTTAGACCAGGGCACTTCGTATCGAAGGAAGTTGTCGCAGGAACTTCGAATAGGGTTCATTCGATTAAAAATACAAAGGGCTGATGCCCTTTTTAATAGTCGAAAGCGATTGAAAGGAAACTTATGCCCCTGCTACGCCCACCCTTCCATTTGCTTTTATGTTTAAAAACTAATTGTTGCCTTAAGATTAAATCAAAATGCACCCTGTTAATGCTAATTCCCGATAAGGCATCTCAGCAGTATCCCAAGAGCGACTGAAGGTATTATATTCAAACTTTCGGTGCTACTTCTGCTCTTAAAATTTAACAAAATCAAATTAGCGTAAGTGTATCCAAGTTATCAAAGAAATTAAAAAACTCAAAACGATCAGAAATCAACATAAGTTGGGCCCAAACCCCTATACCTTCCCAAGGCCAGAACATAATTTACACTTTACTGAAAAAATATAAATGTTTTTACTTTTATAACTTTAATAAATCAAATAACGTTAACATTTTGATTACTAAATGTCAGTATGTGTACATTAAACTGACAATGCCAATTCATTTGCATACATCAAAAAGAATGATTATTAAAAATCTATCTTCCATCATACACAAAACGTGACATAGCCACCTTAATATTTTTTTTCATTATAGTCTTAGAAAGGGGATGAAATTACGTTTTTCTCGCACAGCTTAATAATCGGTTTGATATTCGGTCAGGCAAACAAGTGCATATAACCGTCACTAGACGTTTCCTCCAGAAATCATTAAACATATCTTCCCCAGCCTTTTCGAAGCACCGAGTTTTCAGGGCCATGCTTTACTGCTTTAACTACGTATCTTCTAATATCCTAATCTTAGTCTGTTACTTATCTTTCTATTATTCCAATCTATCCTTAACTGCGACAAAGCACTCTCCACCATGGCTATTCTATTTGTTACATCTTCACTGCATCTATTATCCTTACTAATAATGCCACCCAGGTAAGCGAAGCTATCCATTTGATCGTTTTTCTTGTTACCTAATATTAATCCCTCACCTTCATTTATTCCTAGCCTAAGCGCTTTAATATTAACTTTCACATCTCATTCTTGTACCCTTAACTTTAAACATCTCTAAAAATTCATTCCTTTTGCTAATATTTTATCTAAGGCACTCAAATCATCTGTACAATCAAGTATTTCGTGGTAACGAATTGTAATCAAGGAACGACTCGGCCCAATAGTAACCGAAACTCTAAAACACAGAATGTATGATAACAATAGGTACATCAAAAGAATTGGCTTTTTATGCTGATTCCAAATATATAAGATTCATTAATTTTAATGTTACCCATCAACATCTACAAGCTGGCATTTTGTATTTTTCGCCTGAAGAAAGATCACAGAGGCGTGTTTTTTTTTCTTTGTTCGTCCCGGGGGCGATCGTGTCGGACCACCGGTCCTGGAAGATTGGGAGGAGGCTCATTTGAACGAAAATTACAAGTTCTAGTGCCCTTTTTGAGTGAGAAAAAATTTGGCCCTACGCCCTTTTTTCCATAAAGTAGTCCGATCAAAATTTTGAAACGACCATTTTGTTCAGCATAGGTGAAAGGTTCAATAACTATGTCTTTGGGGTGATATGACCCCTAGATCCCCAGGCAAAAGGGCCACAAATTATGAAATTTGCCGATTGTGCACATATAGTACCTATTTGTTATTAGGAAGTGTACAGACATTTTCAGTTGTTTTTTTGGGAGGGGAGGGGGTGAATTTTATACGGGGAGACTCCCCATTGGAATGGGAGTTTCTGGGGGCAAATTTTCGAGCGGAAATTTTACACACGGGGAATTTACCAGAATTCATATAGAAAATTTGGTTTATGTCTTACTTTCTCGTTGGCGCCAAATTTTACGTGTGGAGATGATCTGGGGGATTTTGCCGTGCCAGGGATATCCCACGAGAGAAATTTTTCATGAGGGAATTATCACAAGGAGAAATTCTTCATGGGAGAATTTCTGCGGGAGAAACTTTCCATTGGGGGGGGGGGGAGGATTTCCGAGAAAAATTTTCACATAGAGGAGATTCCGCCATGACCTGAAAAATGATCACAAATTAAATAAGAAATAAGTTTTTTCAAATGTAAGTATCCTAAGGAGTATTCTTCAGGCGGAATCGTCCACAAGAATTTTTCTGCGGGGGGAGGGGGGCAATTCACAGCGATGATGGAATTATCCAGAAGGAATGATTTTACGGTGGAGGAACTTTCTACAGAGGAATTTTGATGGGGGAATATTCTATGGAGGGGGAGGTGGATTTCCTCAGATTATTTGAAAAAAACGATCAGAAATTAAATAAAAAAAAGTCCTTTCTGCTGAAAGTAAGGCGCAAAATTAAAACTTAAAACAAACAGAAGCTATTCCGTATATGAGGGGTGCAAGCCCCTCCTCTATACCCCGTTCTTTACGTTAATATTTGACCTTTGGTCCCAATTGTTTAAGAATGATTCCTGAAACCCAAGGGCCATTTAATTAGAATCAGAACCTATTTTAAAAGTACTAAAAACTTTAGTTTGAAGAGAGGGGCATTGAGGAGAGGGCAGCTCCCCTCATATACAGAAAAATTTTTGTTCGTTTAAGTTTTCAGTAGTAAAAGCTTGTTTTTTTTTGAAAATTTAATCTAAGTCTAGGAGAGATCTTCCATTTGATATCATGTTCTTTCCTTGTCTTTGCTCTTTCATTCCCTGTTACAAATCTTAAATACTGAAAACCAATAACAACAACTAAGATTGTTAAAAAAAACGACGACATGGTTGGACTTTACTCAAATAAATATAAATATTCTTACTTTTATAACTTTAATAAATAAAATAATATTAACATTTTGACTGCTAAATATCAGTATATGTATATTAAAATGACAATGCACATTTATTTGTATTTTTTTCAGTAAAGAGCAAATTATGTTCTGGCCTTGGGAAGGCATAGGGGTATTGAGCCCAACTTATGTTAATTTCTGCTCGTTTTGAGTTTGACTCGGTTATTTATTGTAGTTTCTGTTCGTTTTGGGTTTCATTTATTTATCATTGCTGATTTGCGGTAGTTTCACGCTTCGTAGATTATTTGATTTTTATTTTTGCTCATTTTTTGTTTATTGGAGTTCTTTACTTTTCTTTGAAAAAATTATTTTGTGGAAAAAGTTTTTTTTTAATTAATTTCTCTTCGTTTTATATTGAAATAGTCTTTTCAGGGAAGAAGAAAATAATACTTTAAATCTTTTTGTTTTTTTAAGGCTTTATAGTTTGGTCTGCTCTTTGTATGCTGGAGAAAAATTTTCAGCAATTTTTAACAACATACACCCTTTTAAAAATCTGGACACAAATAGTAGTGTTTAATTTCGTTTCATACATCCTCTAGTTGACCTGAAATGGAAAATTTGATACCATTCGCAAAAAAACTGCTTACTTTCTTTGATAGGTTGGATACACTTACGCTATTTTAATTTGACTTTAAAAGCAGAAGTAGCCCCGAAAGTTGGAACATAATACCCTCAGTCGTTCTTGGTATACTGCTGAGATGCCTTATTGGGAATTAGCATTAACACAGTGCCTTTTGATTTAATCTTAAGGCAACATTTAGTTTTTAAACATAAAGACAAATGGGAGGGTGGGCGTGGGAGGGGGATTAGCTGCCCTAAAACCACTTTTGACTATTGAAAAGGGCATCAGCCCTTTCTATTTTCAATCAAATGAGCCCTTTTCGAAGTTCCTACGACAAGTCCTTCGATACGAAGTGCCCTGGTCTGAACAACAACAACAACAAAAAATCATACATTATACCCACATTGATCTTTACTATAAAAATTTTAAGCCTTCCAATCACTTTCGACTATTAAAAAGGGCACTAGGCCTTTCGATTTCCAATCGAATGAGCCATTTTTGAGTTTGTACGACAACGCTTTCTATAAACACCTTATATGCCCCCAGGGCATAAATTACAACTCTTACCCTGAGGGATGTGAGGGTGGTTGTCATCCTCTAGGACATTATTTCTAGAACTTTCAACTATGTTAAACAAAATGGCTATCTCAAAATTTTGATTGGATGTGTTTGGGAAAACGGTAAAACGGTTAGTCGCTCTCCCATCACTTTCAACTATTAAAAAAGGCACTAGCCCTTCCAATTTCAGATCATATGAGCCCTTTTGTAGTTTCTACGACAGCGCTTTCAATAAAAACCATATATGCCCCTAGGGCATAACTTACAACCCTTGCCCTGAGGGCTGGGGGGGGGGGTTGTTACCCTCAAAGACCTAATTTCCAGAACTTTCTACTGCGTTGAACACAATGGCTTTCTGAAAATTTTCATTGGATGTGTTTAGGGGAATGGTGCGCGTGAGAGGGTGGTTAGTTACCCTCCAATCACTTTCGACTTTTTAAAAAGGGCACTAGCCCTCTCAATTCCCAATTGAATATACCCCTTTTGAAGTTTTTACGACAACTCTAACTATAAAAACCTTACATGCCCCAGGGCATAACTTACAATCTTTGCCCTGGGGACTCTGGGGGTTTGTCATCCTTAAATACATAATTTCCAGAACTTTCAACTACGTTGAACAAAATGGCTATCTCTAAACTTTGATTGAATGTGTTTGGGGAAATGGTGGGCGTGGGAGGGGGATCAATTATTCTCGACTCACTTTCGACTATTAAAAAGAGCAATTTCAATTTCTAAACAAATGAGCCCTTTTTGAAATTTCTACAACAACTTTCTGTATAAACCTTATATGCCCCCAGGGCATAACTTACAACTCTTGCACTAAGGGTTCTGAGTGGGTTATCATCCTAAAAGACCTAATTTCCAGAACTTTCAACTACGTTGAACAAAATGGATATCTCAAAATTTTGATTGGATGTGTTTGGAGAAATGGTGGGCGTGAGAGGGGAGTTAGTTGCCCTTAGATTACTTTCGACTACTAAAAGGGCAGTCGCCCCTTCAATTTCCAATTGCATGAGACCTTTTTGATGTATTTTCAACATCGCTTTTTATAAAAATTGTCATAGTTTGCCACTAATTTGTCATTGTCACTAATATCACCTAATTTCAAAAACTTTCAACTACGTTGAATAAAGTGGCTATCTAAAAATTTTGATTGGATGTGTTTGGGGAAAAGGTGGGCGTGAGAAGGCGGTTAGTTGCCCTCAAATCACTTTCGACTATTAAAAAGGGCACTAGCCCTTTGAATTTCCAATCAAAAAGTCTGTTTTTCAAGGTTCAACAACAAAGATTTCAATAAAAACTGCTTTGCCCCCAGGGCATAATTTATAACCCTTGCCCCGAAGACTGTGGGGGGGGGGATATCCTGCTCAAAGGTATATTTTCCTGAACATTTAAACTGCGTGACACGATATGGCTATCTAAAAATTTTGATTGGATGTGTTTGGGGAAAAGGTGGGCGTGAGAGGGGGGTTAGTTGCCCTCAAATCACTTTCAACTATTAAAAAGGGCACTAGGTCTTTGAATTTTCAATCGAATGAGCCCTTTTCAAGTTTCTACGACAAAGATTTCAATAAAAACCTTATATGCCCCCCAGGGCATAACTTATGGCCCTTTTCCTGAAGACTGTGGGCGGAGTGTCCTGCTCAAAGGTATAATTTCCTTAACTTTAAACTACGTGGAACAAAAATGGTATCTCAAAATTTTGATTGGATATGTTTGGGGAAATGGTAGGCATGGAAGGGGTGTTAGTTGCCTTCCAACCACTTTCAACTATTAAAAAGGGCACTAGCCATTTCAATTTCCAATCGAATGAGCCCTTTTTGAAGTTTCTACGACAACGTGTTCAATAAAAACCTTATATGCCCCCAGGGCATAACTTAAACCCCTTGCCCTGAGGGCTGTGGGGGAGTTCCCTCCTCAAAAATATAACTTCTACCTGGAAATCAACTACGCTGAACAAAATGGCAATATAAAAATTTTGATTGGATGTGTTTGGGGAAAAGGTGGGCGTGAGAGGGGGGTTAATTGCCCTCAAATCACTTTCGACTATTATAAAAGGGCACTAGACCTTTGAATTTCCAATCGAATGAGCCCTTTTTTTAGTTTCTATGACAAAGATTCCAATAAAAACTTATATGCCCCCATGGCATTACTTATAACCCTTGCCCTGAAGACTGTGTGGGGAGTGTCCTGCTCAACTGTATAATTTCCTGAACTTTAAACTGCGTGGAACAAAATGGCTATCTCAAAATTTTGATTGGATGTGTTTTGGGAAATGGTGGACGTGGAAGGGGTGTTAGTTGCCTTCCAATCACTTTCGACTATTAAAAAGGGCACAAGCCACTCCAATTTCCCATTGAATGAGCCCTTTTCGAAGTTTCTACGACAACTTTTTCGATACGAAGTGCCCTGCTCTAAGGAAAAAAACAATAAATAATACATTGTGCCAACATCGTTCTTATATGCCCTCAGGGCATAACTTAAAGCCCTTGCCCTGAGGGGTGTGGGGGAGTGTCCTCCTCAAAAACATATTTTCTATCTGGAAATCAAGTACTCTGAACAAAATGGCTATCTCAAAATTTCGATTGGATGTGTTTGGGGGAATGATGGGCGTGGGGGGAGGGGGGCTTGTTCCCCTCCAATCGTTTCCGACTGTTAAAAAGCACTAGCCACTCCAATTTCCAATCGAATGAGCCCTTTTCGAAGTTTCTACGACAACTCCTTCGATACGAAGTACCCAGGTATGAAAAAATAAATATAATACATTGTGCCAAAATCGTTCTTTGCTTAGGCAGCGCCATTGCGCTGCCTATGATTATTTTGTAGGCAAATATAATTACAGAAAAGAAAATAGGTCATTTATCTGAAAAGAAAAGAAACAAGGGGTGGAAACTCAACATATATCATTATAGGCATGCAATAGCGGTTCCTAAGTAAATAGCAAATTGGGCTCTATATACTATTTGTTTTTTCTCTTCTTTTCACCAAGGCACTGTGCATGGAAGGATTTATCGTAAAAATTTCGGAAGGGGATCATTTGATAGAAAATTGAAATTTTTTGCCCTTTTTAAGAACCAAGAGTGAATGGAGGATGAAAAGCCCAGCTCTCACGCCCCCGTTTTCTTCAAAGACATCCGAACAAAAATTTGAAATAGCCATTTTGTTCGGAATATTTGAAAGATCCAATAACTGTGCCTTTGGGGATGCCACGCTCCCCCCACAACCACTGGGGAAAAGGCTGTAAACTATGCAATTTACTCATTGTTTACACATGGTATTTGTTATTAGGAAAGAGGGGTATGTTTGGTCCTTGGTCTCCAAAAAGGCTAAGGGTGTTCAGGTAAATCGTTCAGGGAATGTTAAGGAAATGTCATACTAAACAAAAACACACTATGTGCATGCAGGTTGTAAAAAGAGCGTATCCCCTGAACGGCTTAGAGTATTACCTTGGAACTTTCTAGGCATGATGAAGGTGTTGTTCAATTGACCAAAAGGAAATATACACACGCTACTGCTACTACAACTACTACTACTTCAACTGCGAGTATTGCTAAGAACAACACATCTCCGCATGCTGAACAATGGTTTGCGTAGCGCAGGTATCTATCTTCTGATTCTCTGCCTTTGGCCGGGAGTGCTATGCGTGATTGGGGGCAAATGATCCGACGCTTTCTGTTTCCCCCAAATTTCTCCAGGTAGCCATTTAGAGCAGGGTCGACTCTGGCTGAGCTTTCAGAGTTACATCGCTGACTTCCGTTCCAAACCAAATAACCAGCGACACCAAGACTCAAACCCCTGTCCTCACGGATAAAGGATCTCAAGTCTAACGCGCTAACCACTCCTAGACTACTACTAAGGCTAAGAGCATTAAGCTAAAAATTTCAGGGATTGTTAGGGGGAAGTCGAACTAGATCAATCACAGTAAGTACACGCAGGTTGTCAAAAGGGTGTATCAGCAATATCTTAGGAACAGCTTAGAGCATTAAATTGAAACTTGTAGGTTATGTCGAGGGGGACGTTCAACTAACCCAAAAACACAATGTTAATTGTACTGATACTACTACTTCTATTGCTGTTACGGCTACTACTACTACTATTAGTGCTGCTGATGCTAATGCCACTGCTACTATTATTACTAATGTTAAGTATATTATGGTGAAAATTTTAAGGAATATTGAGGGGAGTGTTGAACTAAATCAAAACAAGCTTGTGCATGTAGGTTGTCAAAGACCGTATCAGCAATATTTCAAGAGCGGCATAGAGCATTAAGTCGAAACTTGTTTATCTTGAAATAACAAAAGACACTATGCATGCTATTACTACTTCTACTAACCTACTATTACTACTACTACTACAACTACTACTTCTTGTACAACTCCTACAAAGCTGAAGGGCATCAAGGCAAACATTTTGAGGAGTGTCGAGGAGGAAGTTGAGCAAACTATGTGCATGCAAGTTGTCAAGAAGGTCTATCAGTAATATTTCAGGAACAGCGTGGAGATGTAAGTTGAAACATTCAGGGCATCTTGAGAGGAATGTTGAAGTTACCAAAATGCATTATATGCATATTACTACTACAACTCCTGCTACTCCTACTGCTACTACTATTACTACTACTTCTAATGTTACTTCAAAGGCTAAGCTTATCAAGGTAGACCCTACAAGGAATGATAAGGGGGTTTGCTCAACTAAATCCAAACAAACTATATGCATGCAGTTGATAGAATAGCTTTAGTAAAGGTTTTATCCGTGTATGGTATACCAGACAAATGCATTAAAGTGATTAGTGCTATGTACGAGAATAACATTGCCGCGGTTAAGGTAGGAAATGAGGTTAGCAGTGGGTTTTGTATTAAATCAGGAGTTAAGCAGGGTTGTGTTCTATCCCCCTTTCTATGGATTATTTTGATGGACTTTGTTTTAAGGAGCACAGGAAAGGCAATGGGAGACCACGGAATCAAATGGGGAGGAAAAATTCTCCTGGACTTGGATTATGCTGATGATTTAAGCATCCTAGATGAAAGTGTGAGCAAAATGAATGAAGTTTTGCGAGTTCAGAGTGCTAGAATTAGTTTGAAAATTAATTTTAGGAAGACTAAGTCACTAAGGCTAGGAATAAGTGAAGATGAAAAGTTGACGTTGGGTAATTTAAAGATTGATCAAATGTGCAGCTTCACTTACCTTGGTGGTATTATTGGTAAAGCTGGTGGGAGAAGTGAAGATGTTAAAAGTAGAATAGCCACGGCTCAGGGTGTTTTTTCACAGTTAAAAAAAGTCTGGAAGAATAGGAAGATAAGTCAGCAAACCAAGATTAGAATATTAGAAGCTACACTGATGACAGTGGTTAAATATGGACCTGAAGCATGGACGCTCCGAAAAGCGGATGAAGATTTGCTAGATGTTTTCCAGAGAAATTGCTTAAAGATTGTTCTGGGTACCCGGCTGAATGACCGTATATAGGCTATACGAAAAATGGGGTTTAATACCACTCTCTAGGGCTATAATGAAAGAGGGGTTGAGGTGGCTAGGGCACGTTGTGCGGATGAAGGATGACAGATTGCCAAAGATTGTTCTTTTCGGCCAGCCGTCTAGAGCTAAACGGAAAGCAGGTCGTCCCCGTCTGGGGTGGGAAGACGTCATAAAGAAAGATTTAAAGGAAATGGGAACTTCGTGGGCGGGTGTAAAAAGTGAGCCTTTGAATAGATTGGGGTGGAGGAGGAGCGTGCGTAGCTGTTTTGGTCTCAGGCGGCTTGGTGGTGCGGTGACTTGTTAGCAGTAGTAGTACTATGCAGTTTGTCCAAAAGATGTCGAGAGAACTCATTCAAACATATTTTAAAAGCTCTAGACCCTTTTAAAGTGAACAAAAAGATTTTGTTACGGGAAAATGGTCTCTTCTGTCATTTTGTGGCAACAAAATAATATTTTTCCCTATGGAGGACCAAGTTGCTATCGATAATAAATTCTGAGATACCCAGTAAATTTAAAGTAACAAAAAACTACATATTGGCCTTCCCAGTGTCAGAGATAGTAATGCCAAACGATTGCACATTCGATCCTGAAAAATCGAGTAGTCAATACAAGTAAAGGTACTTCAGACTGGGAACCCTTCTGAGACATGCCTAGTGGACGGTACCCAACATCTTTTGTGAACAGGGCTTGATGACTTTTTGAAAACCTTTTTGAAACCTTTTTTTTTTACTTAAACCCTTTCTTGCTTATTTGGAACAAGGAGCATTGGCAATTTTAAATTTGCTTGATTCTGACTTAGAGTTTGACTCGTTATATTTAAGTAACATTAGAAAAAAAATGTCCCTTAAATATTCTTCAGACGAAAAAAACTTCTGATATAAGCCTAGTGGACACATTCTCGATTGCAATTGGCGAGCCGGTATGAAGTCATATTGTTACTGGCAGTGACGTTTACGTATGACGGGAGGGGATACACCCCCCCCACCCAATGATTTTGGCCAGTCAAATAAACATTTATTTGGTAAAATAGTGTTGTGAAGCGCCACTATTTTACTGCATTTATTTTCGTATGAATTTTGTTTGGCATTTGTATTGAATCTCTAAAAAGGAATGTAAAGAATCTTACACTTTCGAAAGGAAGAGCATGCTAGCTCAGTGCTGGTATTTTGACAAAAATCACAGTTATTCAGCCAGGCTTATAAGCCAAATGGTTTATTTTTTTAAAACATTTATTTACTGGACAATTGACAGAAAATAAATACCAGCAACTGACTATCTTGTGAATTAAAACAAACAATAAAAAGCGCGGATTTATCTAGAATTAGCCAAACGAATAATATAATATGGGAAATAATTTCTTAACCTACGAATATCATTAATATGTAGGCACAAATAACCTTAAGAAGTTGCAATTTCTAGAATGTTATAGAATTGTTGTAAATAAACAAGTGTTTAGCTGAGTAATTTATCTCTAGAATAGTCTCATCACTAATTAAAAAAGTAGAAGTAATAAAGTAAGTAGCAACAACTGCTGAAATTAATAAGTGTTCCAAAAATTTATCTTCTAATATACAGTTTGGGCATGGCATCATTAATATATTCTTTGGTTGATGACTATAAATTATACGAGCTCTTAAACATTAAACCGAAGACAATAAAATTACACAGGTTTGCAAAGAATAAATCCAGAAACAATCTTTTCAGATCAAAGCCTTCGGTCTACTCTTAGCTAGGCATAGTAAGGAACTAACCCAATGGAACTAGACGGCAGAGGCACTCAATTACAACATCATACCCAATACAACATCATCATGTATGCGAAGATGCTGTTTTTTGTACAAAAATAGATCTCATTTTTTACATTATGTTTTACGAGTTACAAATAGCATAAATAATATAAATATTGCAATTATCTTCAAAATGAGTGATTAAAAAACTCTCTCTCTGATCGCTATCAATGAAGGAAAAAATAGAAAAAAACCGGATTATTTTCCGGAAGTCAGAAAATTGATGTAATAAAATCTTTTGAGTATTTTTTTCGTTTTCATCAAGTTAAAACCTGTCAGAATATATATAAATATATCATGCAGTTTTTTACTCGCAGACCTGTGTTATTAGCGTTCTAACATTGCTCTTCTTGGAATATGGTTCAGAAGGGAAATAAGAAACACGTTTGGATTGAATCTATAGAACAAGAAACACTAGACATTGCTAATTTTATTAGAAGCCAACTTGAGCTTTCAGTTGTATTGGCACATTCTATTATTTGAACTTCAAACAAAGAATAAAAATTCTATTATTCTCACCAGAGCAGACATTGTTTCTGAAACAGCAAGTTTCAGCTGGGGCCTGGTCGCATAGTGTCGACTCAGTGATTTGAGCGCTATAAGCACAGCAACCATTCCTGACGCATGTACCGTAAGCTGCAAGTCCTGGATCATAATACGAACTGCAACCTACATCCGCACCTGAGGAGCAAATATATGACACATTATGCTGCCCGTAAATACAAAAATAAGGACCAAGAATAAAGATAAACGAAATAACGTATAAAATAAATAATTTGTAAATGTGTATTGGCTTTCATGATTAGGTCACTTCGGGATCTGATTCATAAAGTTAACATTTTACTTTTCCAAAAAAAATCCGGAAATGGTAGCAAAAATAAAAAAAAAATCATTTGCAATTAAAAAAAAACTCTAATCTGATTATTCATTTTAAATACCAAAAGGTATGATTGACGTTTTATGTTATCAAAAGCAAAGTTTACAGTAACAAAACCAAAGTAGGAGTATTTACGAGGCAAAATAATGACTATAAAGGGGTCTAGAATAACAGTGATTACGGAATATTTGCATACATTTTAATTCTCATAAAATCTAAAAAAAATCAAACAATTAGAAAATTACCCTCTATAGCAAAAATCAAAGGAAAACTAAATAATGCTCAACATTGTTTCTTCAAAATTGTTTTATTTTTTTCCCTTCTGTAGTAATCCCTCATAATAGATGAAAAAATAAAATAGTTTATGGTGTTTTTGAAATGATTTTGATACATCTTGAAAATTTGTCTACTTAAGATGTACATTTGTGTTTATGGATTCTGAGGAAAATTTATGTCTGATGGAAAGATATTTTGTAGGAAAGAAAATAACGCAATTTAAAGCGTTTTTTCAATAATCTTGACCCGTATTGAAAATTTGCCTATATAAGATATATCTTTTAGGCATTGACTCTGTAGGAACTTTATTTTAAAGTTCTCCATACAAAGTTACGGTTTCGCTGGTTAATCATTCAATGCTAGATGACTGGAACTCGTGTCATCAGAATCCAAGGTAACGGTAAGACTGACTTAACTTTTGTTCAGCGAATTCAAAACTCAATCCACGAGCATCGAGGAAGTTTAACTGTCCACCACTCTAGAAGCTTTCAAGACCGGATGAGAGTGGGGATCCTCAGAAGAAGTGGAAGTAATAATACCAGCTTAGAACTGGTTCTTACTCATGAAGAAACAAATATAAAAGAAGTGGTGCACACTTTGGAATGTTTGAAGAGGGGTATCGAATTTTGTATATGCCGAAGCAAATAACATATAAACTGTTGTACTGTTTTATTTCTCGAATATTCAGCGCCTGTGCATCAACTTTGCAGGAAGTCGCTTGGCTATATACTGTTTTCAATATGGTGGTCAAGAAAGGAGGATTCCAAGAACAGATTGCTTTACTTGTCCAAGAGCAAACACCGATGGCTTGCGTTGGCTTATAGCCATTACACGATATTGGCTTGGCTTGAAAGTGGCTTTGTACTCATGAAGAAACGGATATAAGAGTCGTGGTACGCAAATTAGAGTGATTGAAGAAGGGTTTCGATTTTATATGTTGCTGACACGAATAACATAGAAACTGTTGTCCTGTTAAACTGATTCCTTAAAAATTCAACGTCTGTGCATGAACTATGCAGGGATTCAAATAACTATATACTCTTTTCAGTCTACCTTCTTTATGCCCTTTAGAAGCGTGGTGTGGAGCTAAGGATGGATTCTTCGGAAGAAGAAAAATTACTTTTTTTGCTGGAAAATCAATGTCACCGCTTACGGTTATGATCCACGTGTCTTCTGGTCTTTACCCTCTCTTGGTGACTTACGAGTACATTCATATCACCAAAAGAGAGATCTCAAATATTTGCCATCACTTGGCGATTTTTTTGAACCTACTTTAAGGTCATCTATCTTCGAATTGACTTTTTTTTTTTTTTTTACAAGTGGACTGACAAAAGCTTTCAATTCATAAGTCGCCCACAGTTTGGCTGACACGTTTCAAGATAGTGGGGTCAGGATAGGTGTGTTCTTAAGGTGTGACTTAGGCAATCGTAAATCGTAGGGCACCTAAGTACTGTTCATATAAGCGCCGCAGAAAGAATTGTTCATTTGGACAATGTAGACCCTGTGATTTATCATGTGGCTATAGTTGGAAATTTTATATGCTTCTTGTGTGTTCTATAATTGAATCTCAGGGTTTTGCAACTTTTAAAGTTTCTTCTTTCAATAATCTAGATTCAAAAGGAAAACTTTGTATGCTGAGGTAATATCGTTTAAAGTTTGTTAGTTAATAAGTGCACTAAATGAGATTTTAATTTTACTTCGGCACGAAGATACATTTATCTTCCAGGTCATGTATATGAATTCCCATAGAGGTAAGCTGTCCGTCAATCCCCAAATATTAGAACATTAGAACGATATTTTTTAGAGGCATGAAAACGACAAAACTGAAGGGTTTTGTCGCCCATCAGTGAAAAGCCTAACTGTATGTAGATGGAACTCGTAATTATTTGCATTTGCTTAACCGCTTACTCTATAAATTTGGATAGAACTATTACGCTAGAAATTCCTAGAAGTATCCAGGGCCCCAGCAAAAACATGGAATATAGTAAAAAAAGTATTGAATACTCTTAATAATATTTTACCTAAAGATATTTTAACTGGTCAGGGGAGAAAATTCATAAGAGCATTGATATTTGCCAAGAGTTAGGGAATCACTTTTCAAGGATTTGTCCTGTTGTTATGATTGACATTAACAAAAGATGACTGATCCTTCTTTTTATGATTATCTAGAGTGATGTTTCTGATACTCTGTTTAATTTAACACCAGTATCTGCTAAAGAAGTAAGAAATATTAGATGATATGAAAAGTGATGCGACTGGCAGTGACTTAGTAAGTTTCAGAGAGGTAAAGTATCTACTGTCAGTCGCATCAACGGTTTCTGTTTCTTCAATAAACGTACATTTAAAAGAAGATGAGTTTCCATCGTGTTTTAAAACGTCCATATTACTCCATAGGTAGACTGACTTGACAGACAATACTGACTTGAAAAGTCAGTATTGCACTTTACGTCCAGAGTAACAGAAAGGCGTTTTGCTGTGTAATTGTAAGAATATCTTGAACAACGCACTATATTGTGTCCTAAACAATTTGGATTCTGTGATGGCTGTACTCCAGAGCAAGTTGTAATTTATTTCAGTTGTATTTCAAGTATTATAAACTAAATTCTCGATCTTGGACGAAAGGTTTGTGCAATTTTTTAGATACTATTAAGGCCTTTGCTGAAGAAGAAGCAATATTAAGGGATACTGGGACCAGCCCTTAATTCTTAGAAAGTATCTTATCAGATCAATTTAGTGCCTCCGTATTGACAATAATCTGTCTTCAAAGCTGCGTGCTAAATATGGCTAACCCCAAGGTTCAGTCCTTGGACATCAACTTTTTCGTAATTTTGTGAATGATTAAAGAAATTGTTCTAGTCATATAAAAGTAAAATCTGAGAATTTGGCATTGAGAACAAAAAGTATTTGTTCCAATGTTTGTTGACGACATGTCCTTATTTTTGAAGCAAAGAGGGAAAGGACACTGATAAGACTTGGAGTTTGATTATTCAACCTTGTTTGGACTCAGGGGGATTGCCAGATATAGTCCAAGCACTTGAGATTTATTCTATTAGTGTACTAATTAAACATCGAAAGGCAGGTACTTAAGTGTGGTGTTAGATGAAAAATTAACATCATATTGAATCAGTGTCCAGAACTCTGCGTCAAAATTTATGTATTCTGTATAAATTAAAACCTTTTTTCTCTACTTTTATGTTCCGTTTACTTTATTTTTCTATTATCCGTCCACATATGTTGTATTGAGCATTTGTGAGGAATAGAGCATATCCCATATATTTAAATTCTGTTAGAGCTATCCCAAATAATGAACTTCGAGCATTGTCTTTCAAGCCTGTTAAAGATTCTGTAATAAATGTTTCTAAGCAAACTAATGTTTAAATTTTTGAAATATCAATTGCCTAATCGTTAATCAGGTGCATTTATGCCTAATTCCATTTTCCACAGCTATGATAATAACGCAAAGCGATAGTCTTCACGATCCTTGGGCCGTCACAGCCAGATAAAATTTTCTTTTATTTACAGGGGAGAAGGGGATAAAGCATGGAATAATTTAGGTGACGAAACAAAAATTCTATTAATATGGCTCATTTTTGGAAAAAAATGGATACATATTATGAATTTTAATTTTTACTGGGTATATTGGAGGCTTATTTTTTGTGTTCTTAAGATTAGATTTTGCATCTGAACTGCCTTAATAAGCTATACTTCCCTCCCTCCCTCTCTCTTTTCTTGCTTTTGGTTCCTTTTCGTTTTTTAAGCTATGTTAATTAATTTTTTCCCACCCCATGAAAAAGGTCTGCTTCTTGGGTAGATTAATTATTATGTTATATATTTGACTTAAATAAAGGACATCACAACAGTAAATTAATTGCCATATGCTGCTAGATCATTGTTAACAGTTTTGCCCGATATATTTTTAACATAAAAAAAAGAAGATTTTATCTAATTTGAAGGCTGACTCACCAAAAGCCCCCCCCCCCCTCCCCCAGTTGAGCATGTAGTATCCATATTCATAATCAGCGCTATATAACCCCATACTGCATCGTCAAACCTTCTGCTGCCAGTTACCAACTACTAAATTTTCGGCGAGAAGCTGTGCGACAGGTTATCAAGCAATGTTATGCACAAATTAAACTTTAACGTAAAGAGTTGGGGACTAATGGGGCACCATACCACCTTGTATTTAGGGAAAACCTGAATGTTATATTAAGAACTAACAAAAACTAAAGACAAAAAATAGTTTTAAATAAGAGTTAGGAGCAACCCTGAAGCTTGAAATGATCGGTAATTATCCCCCATTTAAATATTTGGTAATAGCATAAATATTAATCATACTGTCAAAAAAGCCAAAGTTCAACTTAAATACTAAGATACCTACCAGCTGAAATGTGCAACAAAAAGGCAAAACTAAGAAGAAAATGCATTTTAAGAACCACTGCTTCTCACTGATCACAATTCAAATGATGAAATTTCTATTTAATTGTTCTAGTTTTATAGTGTTTTTTTTTTTTTAATCAAAATTTAAATGCGGTTATTGTTTACCAGATAAATATAATTAGCCTTTGATAACATAATCTAGATACTTCAAAAGATCACTCTTTTTGTTGTTCCTAATGTAATTGGTTTCAATATGATAAATATGGAAATTCTTATCTAATAAACCATCAGTCATTTAATTTTTTGATACGTATTCAAACAGAAATAAACAAACAGAAAACCAACTGGAAACAAGAAACAAAGTTAGATTTTACTTTCGTAGCTCTATTTAAGTAGAATCAGGAGCGTCAATTGGAGGGGGGGGGGGGTTGCGTTAGCCGCCCTCTAGATTTTGAAAATCAACTTTTTGGTATTTTTATTGAAAACTGGAAAGATAATAAATTTCCACCTCCTAGATATAGAAAAATGCATTTCCTTTCCCACTACATTTTCGTGAATTAACGTAATTGAGTGGAAGTTGCATAAAGGCAAGTTTTTGTTGGTTGAGATTTGAAGAGCAGTTATGTTGGTTGAGATTAGAAGAGCAAAAAAATTGAAAAACCCACATGTTTGCCCTACTACCTAGATTTTGAAAAATACATTTTGCCCACCACTCCTTTTTAATTTTCTTGCATCGACGAAACCAGGATAAATTGGATCAGTTTTCAAGGTAGTTTCACAATAACCAGGATTCTTATCGACTCTTCGAATTGTTTTTTCTTTGGGAGGGGGAGAGGTATGTCCACATCATATTTGAATAATAATCAAATTACAATAGAGAAATTTTACAAATCCATACAAAGTGTATTCACCTTTAGAAAACAGACGCGTTAAAAAGAGCCCTACTTTGTTTCCACAGTATTCTATGGTCTATGTGAATAGGTCAGGCTAGCCTAAAACGGTTTACGGTTTTATTCTGACCTATGATGGAACTGGACACACACTAATTCTTAAAAATGATTTAACGGGTAAATTTTAAAGAGAGCTTTCAAAAATTCCACAAATGAAAGATCTTCAGCCGAACTGCCCAGCCATAACAAAAAACCAACAAAGAGAAAAATCTCAGTGAAAAAAAAAAAAAAAAACAACAAACGAGACTGCGGCCAGTGGAGAGAAAAGAAACGAAAAATGTAAAACAACGCGGATATTTCGCCTGTATCCAAAAAAGGTGTCTTCAGCACGAAAGACACACAAGAGGAACAAGATAAAAAACCACCACCACCAAAAAAAAAAAAAAAAAAAAAAATTTTTTGCCCCTTTATGTCGGTGAAACGGGGGGTTGTAATTGCACTAGTGGATAGAGCCTTTAGAATTTGTTCCCAGGAATTTATGGATTCGGAATTGTTATACTTGAGGGATATTTTGTTTTGTAACAATTACCCAATTAAGTTCATTGACAAAATAATTGAAAATAGACGCGTTAAACATGATAGTAGGGTGAATGGGGTTTCTCAGTCTTCAGATTTAAATGTACCAAACAGTTTCATTTCATTGCCATATATACCTGGTTTGGGTGAGAAACTTTCACGGATTTTGCGTAAATTTAACATTGATACATGTTTCCAATCGTTGAGGCCAATGGGCAGTTTCTTTAGTTCTGGTAAGGATTTAACTCTGGGAAATTTAGTAAGTGGGGTGTATAAAATTCCGTGTTCTTGTGGGAAGTTCTATATTGGTAGGACTCACCAACAATTTGTTGAAAGATTTATTGAACATCGAAATTCAATAGAAAAAACCAGATAAATGAGTCCTCTCAATGAAAAGCTCAAAAAAATAGCTCTTAATAGGACTTTTCACTGTGTTTTACAACGAAATTAAAAAAATACGGAGGAAATAGGTTTCTGTGACATACGTATAAGAAATCTACACCTTCCTGAATTTCATCTTAGATATAAATTTGAATATCAGAAGTCAAGGAAAAAGACATAGATGCATTCACATTAAGTTGACAAAGAGCATATGAAGATTGAGCGTGGCAAATACTGTCAAATGTTTTAACGTATTTTAAAATAATTAAACTATATTAAACTTCCATAACCAAACATAGAAACAAAATTCTCAGAAAAGATTATGCACCATCTAGCGTCCTGGCCACGCTGTACAGTACCGAATCACTGTAATAGCAAACAAAGTATAATAGCAGAGACAAAATGAAATCAGCACAGCAAGAATTTAGGTAATTAGTCGTTTTATCAAATTTTGTTTATTATTTAATCGAAAGAACCTGTGCGATTAAGTCTTGCATCCGAATGCGTTCTTGATGTCACTGTGGCCAGATACCAGCTCCGAAACTAGGCACCGAGTTTGGGTTTGGACATGCTTAAACAAAATGTAAAAACATTTTCCGGAGAGTAAATTTATTTTTGGATTACAAGTTTTTTAACAAAACTTGTTATAAGTACTTGAACATTTTGCAGTTTTATATCTCTCATAGCGAATTCGTGGTAATTAGCGGCGTATCTTCGCGTGACAAAATTGGCTAATTAGTTGCAAAACAGTAACAGGGAAACTAGTTTTTTTCACATTGAGACACAGGCTTATTCTATTGGATGGCACTAGGTATTTTCTCTTTGACACCGACAGGAGTTCCTAGTCTCTGAACTTGACTTTTTGAAAACGAAGTAATTAAATTAGTGGCAGGGCTCAGAAGAAGAATTAGCAATATATCAATTGGGAATAGATTCATGTCAAAAGTAACAACATAAACTAACATATATTTAGCCGGCTTAGCATACGAAACACATAGAAAATGGGTATGAGAACTAGCAATAATACCAACACAAAAAAGCAAATTGCAGTAAAATCTAAAGAAAGAAAGCTTTTTAAAGCAACGGTACTTCTTAACATAAAAAAATCTTCTGTCCATGAAATACCTTTGTTTTAGTGGACATTACGGTTAGCGACCAAATACACACGTGTTTATGCGCAAATTGTGCGAATTCATGCAGGGTTAACGAGAGCGAAAGAGAGAGAGGGAGAGAGAGAGAGAGAGAGAGAGGGAGAGAGCGAGAGAGAAGTGCCCTGGGTCCAAGCCCCAGAGGCCTCACGAATTTGCATTTTTTTTTCTAAACAGGGACTTACGTCACAGGTTAAATTTTTTTGTTTAATTTATAAATGAAATATTCTCCTCATTTCAAGATTTGTTATTACATTTCTTTTTTCAAAAATCAAACAGAATCTGCTGTCAAATTGCTTAGGATATTTTTTTTATAGTATACAACCAGATAATATAACTGCAGGCGAGGATGAGGGGATATATTAGCGTATCGTCCTTCGCTTAAAACATTATAAAAGCACTACTATGATCATTACATTCATTTGCATAGATTTACTCGTTTCAAACAAAGCAATTGTTTCCCTTGACCTAGCGTTGGCTCAGAAGTCCTTTAATCGACGCGATTATTTTCTTACCGAAGACCGTTCTTAAGAAGAATGTTTTCCAACAAAATTTATTTTCTAAATAATTAAAAGAAAACAAGTACACAAGAGTATTAATTGGCAGGACGAGATCAATAGACTAGAGCAAAACATGGAGTTAAAATGGCAACAATTACAGTATGAGAATAAAAAAAGAGAAAAAAAAGAACTAGACCATCTCAAAAACGACTACAAGTTCATAATTGCATAAAAAAAAACAGAACAGACTCTACACCCATTGGAAAGATCCTATTTCCTCTTTTTGCTTCGAATTACATCAGATTTGGCAGCTTGACGTCTCTCTTTTTTCTTTTCACCTTTGGATCTATCCAATCTCAATTGGGATTCACCATCAACTTGTCTGCCATTCAAAACCTCCTTTGTGGAGTGTAAGCCATTTGTGTGCACAAATTCCGAATCAGTGGATAATTTCTGAAACATGAGAAAAATTACGCCTTCTTTCATATTGGGTTTCCTTAAAACAATCAATACTAAAAAAGGAAAGAAAACTAAAATATCCTTGTAAACAAAATTTAAACACATAATTACAATACCTAATAAAATTAAAATAATGGCAAATTCCCTAACGTGATCCGAGTAAATAGATATTAGGCAACATGTTTTTATAGTTATTTTACAACTACAAATGGGGGGCCATACTCCTTTTAGACTTGAAAATCACCTTGTTATTTCTATTTCACAGCTGTTTTCTATTATAACTATATGCTATATTAACCATTGAGACAGGCTGACCGACCGCTTGTACTTGTGATCCCTGTGCTTTTTTTTTACAGCTATTAAATAACACTGTTACTTTTTGATGACCTAGTCTTGAAATATCACGTCAACCCGACTCTTGAAAAGGCTTTTTTTGAAATATCTAAAACACTTCCTTGCCACTACACTGCCCCACCTTATATGTAAACAATGGACAACTTGCATAACATATAGCCCTCGCGACGGGTGCCGGAGGGGGGGGGGTATCAACCCCACAGACATAGTTATTTGACCTTTGGACTATCTTGAATACAATGGCTACCTTAAAATTTTGATCGAACCTATTTGGAGAAAATACGGCGTGGGGTGGAGGGGGGGGGGGTTCTAGTTGCTGTCCTGTCACTTTCGACTCTTAAAAAGGGCACGCTGAACGCCGAAGGCATAGTTTCTTGAGCTTTGGACTATTTTGAACACAACTGCTATCCCAAATTTTGATCGGATACATATGAGGAAAAGAGGGCGTGGGAGGCTGGTTGCCCTCCGATCACTTTCGACTCTTAAAAAGGGCACTTGAACTTTCTATTTCCAATCGAATAAGCCCTGTCCAAAGTTTATACAAGCACACCTTTCCTAAAAACCTTATATATTAACAACGGAAAACTAGAATAACTTACAGCCCTTACCATGGGAGATGGGGGGTGTCTACCTCAGAGGCATAGTTATAACTATTTTGAACAAAATGTCTGACTCTAAGTTTTGATTGGATACACTTGAGAAAAAAGAGTGTTGGGGGGGGGGGGGCTGGAGCCCCTCCGATCACTTTTGACTCTTAAAAAGGGAACTTTAACCTCCGATTTCCAATCGAATGAACCTCCTCCAGACTCTATGCGACCACCCCTTCCATAAAAACCTTATATGTTAAAAATGGGCAACTTGCCTGATTTACTGCCCTTGCCCCCTGTCTGGGGGGGGGAGGGGGTTGTCCACTCCAGAGGCATAGTTATTTGAACTTTGGATTATTTTGAACAAAATGGTCATCTCAAAATCTTGATTGGATTCATTTTTATGAAAAAGGGCATGGAGGGCTGATTGCCCTCTGATCCCTTGCAACTCTATCCCCTGGCTGTGAAGGGTTGGTCAACCCCGGAAACATAGTTATTTGACCTTTAGAATATTTTGGACAAATTGGTTGTCTCAAAATCTTGATTGGATTCATTTGGAGAAAGAGGGCATGAAGGAGGGGAGCTAGTTGTCTTCCAATCACTTTTGACTCTAAAAAAGGGCACTAGAACTTTCGATTTCCAATTAAACCAGCCCCCTTCAAAGTTAATACGACTACCGCTTCTATATGAAGTGTCTCTGGAAAAAACATTGAAGACTTACGGCTCTTTACTATAGGCAACGCTATAGCATTGCCTCTAATATAGTGAATAAGCTCCCTATCCTCGAAAACAAACACAACTACTACTAACAGCTCACCACAGCTCCAAGCCACCTGAGGCCAACACAGCTACGCACGCTCCTCCTTCATCCCAATCTATTCAAAGCCTCCGTCTTTACACCCTCCCAGGAAGTTCCCATTTTCCTTAAATCTTTCTTCATGACTTCCCCCCCCCCCAACCGCGGACGACCTGCTTTCCGTTTAGCTCTTCACGGTTGGACAAAAAGGACAATATTCGGCAATCTGTCATCCTTCATCCGCAGAACGTGCCCAAGTCATCTCAACCTTCCTCTCATTATAACCCTAGAAAGCGGGGTAGAACCTCATTTTTCGTACAGCCTACTGTTTTAAATACGGTCAGTCAGCCGGGTACCCAGAACCATCCATGAAAATTTCTCCGGAAAACGTCTAGCAGTCTTCATCCGCTTTTCGGAGCGCCCATGCTTCAGAACCGCATTTGACCCCTGTCATCACTGTAGCTTCTAATATTCTAATCTTGGTTTGCAGACTTATCTTCCTATTCTTCAAAACTTTTTCCGACTATGAAAAAAAAAGCCTGAGCCTTGGCTATTCTACTTCTAACATCTTCACTGCACCCACCGTCTTTAGCCTACTAAAAATACTACCAAGGTAAGTAAAACTGTCCACCTGATCATCTTTTCGTTACCCAACCTAACCTTTTCTTCTTAACTTATTCCTAGACTTAGCGACTCAGTCTTCTTAATATTAATTTTTGAACCTATTCTAACACCAAGAACTCACAAAACCTCGAAACAGTTCATTCATTTTGCTCACACTTTCATCTAGGATGCTTAAATCATCAGCATAATCTAAGTCCAGGAAAGTTTTTCCTCCCGATTTGATTCAGTGTTCTCCCATTGCCTTTCTTGTGCTCCTTAAGACAAAGTCCATCAAAATGATCCATATAAAGGGGGATAAAACACATATCTGCTTAACTACTGATTTAATAGAAAACCAGCTGCTAACCTCATTTCCTACCTTAACCGCAGCAGTGTTATTCTCGTACGTGGCGCTAATCACTTTAATGTATTTATCTGGTATACCATACAAGGATAAGACCTTCGCTAAAGCTGTTCTATCAACAAAATCGAACGCTTGCTCATAATCTATAAAACTGAGGATCAAAGGTGTTTGATGACTCAGGCACTTCTCAATTATTAACCTAAGAGTGAAAATTCGGTCGATACATCCTCTACCCTTTCTAAAACCGCCCTGTTCGTCTCTTATCACTTTGTTTACAACATCTCTCAGTCTAAAGAGTATCATATTACTGAGTAATTTGCTACCTGCAGACCTGGATAATGCCTCTATAGTTATTACCACACTCACTCTTATCACCTTTCTTATACAGGGGTTTAATTAGGGTTCTCCTAAAATCGCTAGATACTTCCCCTTTTTAAAAAATCATATTCATAATCTTCAGTAACTTATTTCTAACCTCAGAGCCACCATATTTAAGAAACTCATTTATCACGGTATCAGCACCCGGCGCCTTGTTCTTTTTTAATCCTTTTAGAACGGTCGCAAATTCTTCCTCACAAAACAATCTTCCTTCACACCCAAGGCATCACAAACTTTTTCATTTTCCTATATTTTTTTCCTGCAACTCTATCTCGCTTTAGCACATTTTCAAAATGTTCGGTCCATCTAACTCTTTCCTTATAACTCATTGTGGCCCCGTTTCTATATTTAACTGGAAAAGCCCGGATTGACTACCCCCTCTAAATTTATTAATATGTCAGTACAATATTTTAATATTATGCCGTCTAGCTGCATCTTTCAGATCCTCCGCAATTTTGTCCATGGCCTCCAATTCGCACCTTCTTAGTTCATATTTTAATGCTTTCTCCACTTTCTTTACATACTTCTTGTTTTCATATGATCGATCCCTCGGATAATTCCTGTACAAGCCCCTTCTCTGTATTAAACATAAAACCTTTTCACTAATATTTCTAGCTGCGTTCCTAATTTTCTTCCCTAAGACACCATCAGCAATTTGAAAAATTGTTTACATTGTCAAATTTGAAACTCTCCAGTGAAGTATTCAACTGTTCCTGGAAACTTTCTCTCAAATTCTCAACCTGGAGCCTAAAAACATCATAACTTCCCGGGAGGTAGTTATCCTTCCGAAATTTCAGCTTTAGATTAACCGTAGACACTACTAGATGGTCATCTTTACTTTTAACAGCAATAACAGCATTCCTAAAGACCCTAGTATCTTGTATTGATCCTACCAGTCTTCGGTTTACAATA
>JAQQPU010005832.1:26270-45239 GCA_029168905.1 Artemia sp. Kazakhstan ARC1039 | reverse complement strand
GGGGCAGGCGTTCTAAGTTATGCCCTGGGGTATATATGGTTCTTATGAAAGGGATGCTCGCATAAACTTCAGAGAGGGCTCATTTGATTGGAAATTGAAAGTTCGAGCTCACTTTTTCATAGTAAAAAGAGATCCGAGGGCAGCTAGTCCACCCCCTTCCCCCCGTGCCTTCTTTTTTAAACCCATCTGATGAAAATTTTGAGTTGGACATTTTGTTAAAAATAGTTCAAAGGTAATCAAGTTCATATATTAGTTCTAAAATAGGATAAGAAAAATTTCGGTGTCAATACAACTCTCCAGGGCCCAGGGGAAGGCGTTCTAAGTTATGCCCTAAGGGCATGTATGGTTCTTATGAAACGGATGTTCGTATAAACTTCATAGAGGGTTCATTTGATTGGAAATTGAAAGTTCTAGATCACTTTTTAAGAGTCAAGAGAGTTAAGGGCAACTAGCCCCCCCACGCTCTTTGTTCCCCAAACCCATCCGCTACAAATTTTGAGATAGCCAGTTTCTTGGAAATTGTTCAAAAATTAGATAACAAAAATTCCCCCCAGGGCCCGAGGGATAGGCGTTGTAAGTGTTTTCCTGGTGGTGGATATGGTTCTTGGGAAAGAGATGCTCGTATAAACTTCAGAGAAGGCTCATTTGATTGGAAATTGAAAGTTCTAGTTCAATTTTTAAGAGCCAAAAGATATCCGAGGGCAACTAGCCCCCCCACATCCTTTTTTCCCCAAGCCCATCCGATAAAATTTTTATAATAACCATTTCATTAGAAATAGTTCAAAGGTCAGATAAAAAAAATTCCTGTGTCGACGCAACCCGCCATGACCCGGAGGCAGGCGTTATGAGTAATGCTCTTGGAACATATATAGTTCTTATGGAAGGGATTCTTGTATAAATTTCGGAGAGGGCTCATTTGATTGGAAATTGAAAGTTCTTGTTCACTTTTTAAGAGTCAAAAGAGATCAGAGGGCAACTACCCCTCCCCCCTCCTCCCCGCTCTAAATGCATCAGATAAAAAATTTGAGGTAGACATTTTGTTAAAAATAGTTCAAAGTTCAGATAACAAAATACACCGGTGCGACACAGCCCCCCAGGGCCCGGGGGTAGGCGTTGTAAGTTATGCTCTGGGGGGATATATGGTTGTTATGGAAGAGATGCTCGTATAAGCTTCATAGAGGGATTATTTGATTCAAAATTCAAAGTTGTAATTCAATTTTTAAGAGTCAAAAGTGATTGGAGGGCAGTTAGCCTCCCCCCACACTCCATTTATTTTTTTCCCAGAGGCAGTTCATATAGAAGGGGTCGTCGTATAAACTTCAAAGGGGCTCTTTCGATTGGAAATCGAGAGTTCTAGCGCCCTTTTTAAGAGTCAAAAGTGATAGGAGGGCAACTGCCCCCCCAAGCCCTTTTTCCTCAAATACATCTGATAAAAAATTTGAGATAGCCATTTTGTTAAAAATAGTTCAAAGATCATGTAACAAAAACTTATTTACGTATGGTCATTTCGTTAAAAAAAAGTTCAAAGGTCAGATAAAAAAAACTCCTGTGTCGACACAACCCCCCAGGGCCCGGGACAGGTGTTGTAAGTATTGCTCTGGGGGCATATATGGTTCTTATAGAAGTTATGCTCGTATAAACTTCGGAGAGGGCTCATATGATTGGAAATTGAAAGTTCTCGTTCACTTTTTAAGAGTCAAAAGAAATCGGAGGGCAACTAGCCCCCCTCTCCACGACCTATTTTCCTCAAACCCATCCGATAAGAACTTTGAGAGAGCAATTTTTTTCAAAATAGTTCAAAGGACAGATAACAAAAACTCCGGTGTCAACACATCCCCCCAGAGCCTGGGGGGGCAGGCATTGTAAGCTATGTCCTGGGGTCTTATCTGGTTCATATGAAAGGGATGCTCGTATAAACTTCAGAGAGGGTTTATTTGAATGGAAATTAAAAGTTGTAGTTCAATTTCTCAGAGTGAAAAAAGATCGGAGGGTAACTAGCCCCTCCCGCCTTCCATGCCTTTGGGTTTATCGGATGGATAAACCCATCCGATAAAAGTTGAGGTGACCATTTTTTTAAAAAAAGTTCAACATCGGGTATTAAAACTCCGGGGTCGACACAACCCCAGGGCCCAGGGACAGGCGTTGTAAGTTATAATCTGGGGATATATGTGGTTCTTATAGAAGGGATACTTGTATAAACTTCAGAGAGGGCTCATTTGATTGAAAATAGAAAGTTCTAGTTCACTTTTAAAGAGTCGAAAGAGACCAAAGGTTAATTAGTCCCCCCACGCCCTTTTTCTCTAAACCCATCTGATAAAAATTTTGAGAGCGATTTTGTTAAAAATAGTTCAAACATCTGATAATAAAAACTCCGAGGTTGACACAAACCCATTTTTTCACTTTGATATTGTTACTTTGATACCAGTTTTGATACTTTGATGAATATTTTTTTTTTTTAAGTTTGATTTTGAAATAAGGAATTTTTAAAAACTTGAAACTTTTTGCAATCAAAAACGAACAGAAATTAATTAAAAAAAAAAACCTTCTGTTTTTTATGAATAAATCAAACCCAAAACGAACAGAAATGAAATAAAAAATCATAGCAAAAACATACAACAAGTAATAATATAAATGAATAAATAGATCTTAAAGCGAGTAATGCTTAGATTGAATATGAAAATCAAGCTTAAAAAAAAAAAAAAAAAATTTCCTATTGAAGTATAAATGAAACTTAAATCGAACAGAAATTAAATAAACAATCAATGCAAACAAACAAACAATAGATATTAATGTAAATTAATAAATAAATATTAAAACGAGTGAAACTTAAATTGATTATGCAAATAAAGCTTAAAACGAACAAAAATCGCTACAAAGAAGAGTTTGGGTATGACCTCCTTCTCTCACTGTAAAAGTCTAAAACTTTCTGAGTCATTGGCGCTTTACTGAAAACTATATGCGTCTTGAACAGTCTTGGAAAGTATAAACAACATAGGATTGAATATTTGATGTATAATGATATTAATTGTTGAAAGATCCATCAGTTCAAGAATTTATTTCACTGTAATTTTATTTTTATTTTCAATGCTGTAAGAACTGGAGAAGAAAATATTTGTGATATAATTCGTTTTCAGTTAAGCGCCAATGACGCAGTAGGCTTTTGGTTTTTATTTACAGTTAGGAAAGGAGGCAGTATCCAAATACTTGTTTGTAGTGAAACTATATTTGTCTTGAACAACTTTAAAAAGAGCTAATAAATTAAACTGAATATTTGATGTATAATGATTTTAATTGCTGAAAGCTCATCAGTTCAAAATGTTACTATAATTTTAATTTTTATTTTCAATATCAAGTAAAAAAAAAAATATTTGTCATAAGATTGGTTTTCAGTAAAGCGCCAATGACGCGGTAGGATTTAGACTTTTACAGTGAGAGAAGGAGGTCATACCCAAACCCTTTTTTGTAGTGATTTTTGTTCGTTTCAAGCTTGATTTGCATATTCAAATTAAGTTTCACTTGTTTTAAGATTTATTTATTCATTTACATTAATTTCTATTGTATGTTTCTTTGCATCGATTGTTTATTTAAAATCTGTTCGTTTTAAGTTTCATTTAAACTTCAATAGCAAAAATTTTTTTTTTTTTTTAAGCTTGATTTTCATATTCAATCTAAACATTACTCGCTTTAAGATCTATTTATTCATTTATATTATTACTTGTTGTATGTTTTTGCTATGACTGTCTATTTAATTTCTCTTCGTTTTGGCTTTCATTTATTCTTTAATAGTAATTTCTGGTCGTCTGAGTTTGAATTTTAAAAGGTATTTGTATCTGCTGAGCTTAAGTTTAAAATGGCCTTTACCTTTCTTTGAAAAACTTATTTTTCGGAAAGTTTTTTTTTTAATTAATTACTATACAAGGATTAGACCTTTGTAAGAGGTCTTGTATCAGCTGAATCAAACTCTTGCTCATAATCTATAAAACTGAGGACTAACGGTGTGTGATGATGCAGGCACTTCTCAATTATTAATCTAAGAGTAAAAGTTTGGTTGACACAACTTCTTCCCTTCCTAAAACCACACTGTTCTTCTCTTAAAAATTTATCCACACCATTTCTAAATCCAAATTGTATCATCATACTATGTAATTTGCTACCTACAGATACCAGGCTAGTGCCTATATAATTACCACACTCACTTTGATCACCTTTCTTATACAGGGGTTTAATTATAATTTTTCTTAAAATCGCTAGATACTTCTCCTTTTTCAAAAACCGTATTGATAGTCTTCAGTAACGTAGTTCTAGCGTCATAACCACCATATTTGAGAAACTCATTTACCACACTATCAGCACCTGGGGCCTTACTATTTTTTAATCCTTTTAGTACTGTCTCTTATTCTTCCTCCCAAAATAAGTCTTTCCTCACATCCAACATGTCATAAAACTTTGTCAGTCTCACTTTGTATTTTTTCCTGTAATCATATCAGGGTTCAGCATATTCTCAAAATGTTTTGCCCGTCTCTTTTTAACTCTTTCCTTATCACTAATTGCGGCCTTGTTGCTATCTTTAGCTGGGGCAAGTCAAGATTGACTACTCCCTCTCAGTTTAATAAAATACCAGTACAATATTTTAAAGCCATTAAAAATGTACTTCTGAAGGACAGCCAGAAGACGACTCTGGATGTCTCGTACTAAATCCTGAAAATGTCAAAGAGGTGGACACAACAGTTCGAGAAAGTCCTTGACCATTTTCCATCAGTAGATGAGCTGGGATACCCGCTGGGACGTTTTTTTCTTAACTTGATAGCTCAGATACATGTACAACCAAATAGATTCTTAAAGGATTATAAGGCATGAAAGAAACATTAATACATTATGTGGACATAGGATCACGGATAAAACAATTAAATGTTCTAAGCCGTCCTTCATGTGAAACTGGGTGATCTCTTTGCAAACGCGTGGTGCTCGGAGAAGCTCCAAATAAACTGGACACAGAATGAATTTTTTGACCCTTCAAAAAAGGTGATGGATCAGTGTCTGACGATTGGCAAGGGGTAAGTGTATTAACCGAGGAAGCTACTTTTTTCACATTATTCCAAAAAGTACCCAGTTGGGGCTGGATGACTAACTCAAATGCTGACAGGATGGCTTCAGACATAACCGCTCTTGTGCAGAAAAGACCTGAGGATAGTAATTCAAAATCTACAACATATTCCTTGACTTTGACTCTCTTCACTGAGAAATTTTTCGGAAAGTATTTGTTTTTGAATTTTGAATTGTGGTACCCTAACAAATCAAATATTTTGAAAGTAGTGGTCGTTATCGGTATGAACACGGCAGCTTTTATTTATTCATCTGTGGTCCTATACAATACTGTAAGGTTCTCTTAGCAATTAAGCTACGATACGTCCTGTCGCCTTTGCTCTTAATTATTATAACTGACTATATATTAAGAAATACAGTCGCTCATAATATCAACCTGAACGATGATAAAATTGATGTTTTGTCGATTTTGCGATAATGTTGCTATCCTTGAAAACTGCGAGTTCAGGGTGCTAAAATAGGTTTGAAAATTAATGTTAAGAAGACTAGGAATAAGTGAAGATGAAGAGGTGATATTGGGTAATGAAAAGATTGATCAGGTGGGCAGCTTCACTTACCTTGGTAGTATTATTAGTAAAGATGGTGGGAGCAGTGAAGATGTTAAAAGTAGAATAGCCAAGGCTCAGGGTGTTTTTTCATAGTTAGAAAAAGCTTGGAAGAATAAGAAGATAAGTCTGGAAACCAAGATTAGAATATTAGAAGCTACAGTGATGACAGTGGTCAAATGTGGCTCTGAAGCATGGGCGCTCCTAAAAGCGGATGAAGATTTGCTGTTGTTTTGCAGAGAAATTGCTTAAGGATTGTTCTGGGTACCCGGCTGACTGACCGTATTTCAAACAATAGGCTGTACGAAAAATATGGTTCAATACCACTCTCCAGGGCTATAATGAAATAAAGGTTGAGTTGGCTAGGGCACGATGTGCGGATGAAGTATGACAGATTGCCGAAGATTGTTCTTTTCGGTCAACCGTCTAGGGCTAAACGGAAAGCAGGTCGTCTTCGTCTGGGGTGGGAGGACGTCATAAAGAAAGATTTAAAGGAAATGAGAACTTCGTGGGAGGGTGTAAAAAAGGACGCTTTGAATAGATTGGGATGGAGGAGGAGCGTGCATAGCTATGTTGGCCTCAGGCGGCTTGGTGCTGCGGTGAGTTGTTAGTAGTAGTAGTAGTAGTAGTATTCCATCGACGAAGTCAATATGAGGGTGTGGCGTATTAAGTTCAGCTTCAATGCTAACAAGACCGATTACATTGCATTATCAAACTAACCACTTCAGAGGAAGTGCAGTGACGACTTTCTGCATTCGGTGGTCGAATTCAAATAGATAGGGCAAATCATCGAAAATATGGAATCTTGACAAAATTAAGTAGTGTTATGTCTAGGCCAAGCAAGAGGAGGGTGCAAAAGGATGAAGAGATTCTGGCGATCAAACATCTTTAATCCTCAAGTCGAGCTTAAACTCTTAGTAGTAATGTTCTGTTGGTTCTGGACTGCAGCCAAATCTTGCTTATAAATCATGATCAAGAGCGCTAAGTTTTAGCTTTTGAAAACACAAATATCAAATGAATCATGAGCACTCACTGGACAGATCCAGTTCTAAATGTTGAGACCCAGAAATTAACCAATCAGCCTGTTATTACAAATATCCACAACCTTCCAATGGTAACACCTAGGTTGGGCATTATGAATGAATACGCGTTGGGGGAGGGGGGGGGGGCTTGAAAACCCCAATTTTCAGTTGGAACATTTTCAGTTCTACTTTGAGGAGGAGAGGTCGTGCCAAGAGCTCATTGTGTCGCATATGCTGGTCAAATTTCTGCCCTCCTCAAAACTTTCTTGGAATACGGGTGGGAAAATGTTCTGGTGGTAGAATGCTAAGAAGATCAGAGCCTCCTTTTAGATGTCCCTGGGAATTCTAGAAGGCCAAGGGGCATCGTCAAAGTAATACTCTGAACGTTGCTTTTCAGTTCTAATAATGGTACCTTTTTTCAGGGAACTTAATAGCATTCGAAGTTAATTTTCCTACACTAAAATTGAAATGTGATAAAGAGGATAAAGTGGGCCCCATATGCAAGGACGATACGCACAATTAAGAAACCTCTTTAGTTTTAAAACAAGGACTTTAGCATGTTGTTCTGTAATAAAACACAAACAGCAAGGAATAAAACGATCTGCTTACCTCTAATGAACGTATTATCGGGAACATTTGACGTTCAAATATAACATTTTAGATTTTCATTATGAATATATTGACGATCATTTATCAAAACATACTATATTTCCCTGTCACGCGGAATCATTTCGTCTTGAACCTCTTTTGTGGCAGTTTCGAAACTAAATTTTGCTAAGTAGCAGGATCTTCGTGGCTGGTACATAGCACCATATCATGAAAGGCCTACTCGTGAAACATCACGTAAAATTAAATTGTACGAAAAAAATTAGTCCTTACAACTGAATAAAACTGAATGAAAAAGACAAAACACAATAATCTTTATATTAAAATTATTCTATTGAATTTACAAGGCGACTGCTAGTAAATCTTTCAATTTTTATGGCAACACTCCAGGTGTCGCTCCACAAACATGTGGTGTAAGTTATTTATTTATTTTTTCTTGTAGTGCTACCCCTATCATCATTAGTGTTCAAGGCTCACTTCTTTCAAAAGACTATTTCCTTATCAATGGATTTCATAAGCCAATTCTAGTTAGTAAAAGTGACGGACTTGGTCTGATTGTGCCGCCCAACACATACAGCTTAGATAGTATTACTGCTGGAATTGGTAAGTTTTTTTTGCTATTTGATGTCTAAATGTCGATTTTTTTGTTAGTTTATTTATATCTTCCTCTGTTTCTTTTTTATTTCAGACAGTAAGTAATAACGGACAGTAAGTAAAGAGTCACTCTTGTCAATATCAAGTTAAATCCTAACTCTGATTACAACATCTACCTAAAAAGTATCTGCTCTTTATGCTGATTCTAAATCTGCTATTTTCATCAATTGTAGATTTAACCATGAAATGTTACTAGCATAAAAAATATGCCGGATTTTAGAAAAAGGGGGAAAATACCCTCACAGAGGGGTTCAATATTAATAAACATTGTATCGTGTTGTTGAAAATGCTTGGGAGCCCTAATTCATAAGTTTCCAGGTGCTATCTACAAAAATAATGAATTTTAAATTTTTCTGGAGCAGGATGGTCATGGACGTATGTTCGAGTGACTCGTGCTAATAGTAGTCAAAAAATTAAACAAAGGAATCTTGATAGTAATGTATAGATAGATAATTTATTGCCTATTCGAAAAACGGTACAGTACCACAAATGGAGTAAATAAATAAAATAAAAAAGAAACAAATAAAAGAACGAAAACTTAGATACTATATACATAAATACATTTACTTAAGGACGAATCACAATGACAAGGTTACTGGTCTCGTCTGACTTTAAGAATCTTGTCCGACGCTCAATGAGAGCTGCAATGGGGTTGGTAATACCGAACCGGCCCGACACCGATAAATCCTTTGCCCACGGTTCGAGATAAAGCAGAAATTTTGCATATTTATAAAAATCTGAACACAGCGGTCTTTTATTAGGTTCGGAAAAAATATTCTAAAATGGAGACATAGCTAAAAGATGTGGTATGATCAAATCTTTTCGTATACGAATTGGTTGAAAAGAATTGGTTCATTAATTTTAGATTTACCCATAAAAAGTTATTAGGACAACAAATACAAGGGGACAAATGCTCCTACTGAGGGATGTAATCTTGATGAAAATTATACCATGAAGTTAAAAATGTCTGAGAACCCTAAAAGAGTCGTTTCCGGAGGCTATCTACAAAAACAGGAAATTTTGTTTTTTTCTGGAGGAGGTCATGGAAGTATGCTTGAGTGACTGTGCTTATAGTAGCCAAAAAGCAAAATTGGTTCTTCAAGTTGATTCCAAATATGTAAATCCCCTACATTGAACAAAATTAGAGCCTGAGAAAATTTGTATTGTTTTAAAACAAGGGGGAAGACATCCTAAAAAGGGGGTGCGATCTGGGGGGAAACACGGGAAGTGTCGGATGATTTGCCCCCAACCACGCATTGCACTCCCGGCCGAAGCCATTGAAACAGGGAATCGGTACCTGCGCAACGCAGACCATGGTCAGCATGCGAAAAAGTTTTAAGTAAGTTTTTTTAAGTATCAAATTCAGCATATAAGGGAACTCTATTACAAAGTTTTTGAATCCCTATAAACAAAACTATAAAATTTTTATTTTTTTTTTCTATGAAGGATGGTCACAGAGGCGTATTTACATATGTATAATTTTTTTACGGTTATTGAATCGAATCAATGGTCATATTAATAGGAATTGAAAATCTTATGCTGCTTTTAAGTAACAAAGACGGTCGCTAACCAGATAAGTGGTGTTTTTACCATTATGTGGTGTAAAACAATTATTTTGGCCCAAAATAACTATTTTTGGCTGTAACCTGAAAAGTGTTTTAGTGATCCTGAAATTTTCAACTTTCAGTAAGAGGTTTTTCTGATAAATATGGAGGGAAGAGCCTTACTACCTAACCTTCCTTAATACTGAGCAATATATATGAACTAAGGCTTCAATATGGTTGGTGTGATTACAGTTCGCCTCTTAATGCAGTAATGTTCTAAGCTTAACATTAAACATTAAAGTTATATGCTCACCTGCTTGAAAAGGAGAGGTCATGGAAAAGGGCACCCTATAAAAAAAATGAGTTTTTCAAAGAGCCTCCCAGGAAAACATGAAAATACTACTACTATTACTACTAACAAAATCTCACCGCAGCACCAAGCCGCCTGAATCCAACACAGCCACCTACGCTCCTCCTCCATCTCAACTATTCACTGCCTCTCTATAATCCTTCCAGGAAGATCCCATTTCCCTTAAATCTTTCTTTATGAGGCCCTCCCGCCCCAACTGTGCTCGACCTGCTTTTCATTTAGCCCTAGACGGTTGGCCGAAAAGGATGATCTTTGGCAATCTTCGGCAGTTTGGCAATCTTCGGCAGTCTGTCATCCTTCATTTACAGAACGTGCCATAGCCATCTTAACCTTTCTCTCATTATAACCCTAGAAAGCTGGATTGAACCACACTTTTCGTACAGTCTACTGTTTGAAACACCCAGAACAAGCCGGTCAGCCGGCTACCCAGAACAATCCGTAGGCAATTTCTCTGGAAAACATCTAGCAAATCTTCGTCCGCTTTTCGGAGTAACGATGCTTCAGAACCATATTTGATCATTGTCATCACAGTAGCTTCCAATATTCTAATCTTGGTTTTCAGGCTTATCTTCCTATCCTTCCAAACCTTTTTTAACTGTGAAAAAAACACCCTGAGCCTTGGCTTTTCTACTTTTAACATCTTCACTGCTCTCACCGTCTTTACTAATAAAACTACCAAGGTAAGTGAAGCTGTTCATCTGATCAATCTTTTCGTCACCCAACGCCACCTTTTCATCTTCACTTATTCCTAGCCTTAGCGACTTGATCTTCTTAACATTAATTTTGTCAAACCTATTAACCTATTGCACCTTGAAACCGCAAAAGTTCTAAAACATCATTGATTTTGCTCACACTTTCATCTAGGATGCTTAAATCATCAGCATAACTTTTTATACTGAATCTTAATGCGAAAAATGTATTGATTTTAAATTTGTTTATCAAAAGCTACTAAAATTTGAACGTTTGCATAGTTTCAGAAAAAAAGGGCTAAACACCCCAAAATGAGTGTGATTCTTGTGAATATTAAGCAGTAAAATTCAACGCGTTTATAACCCTAAAGCATCTATCTACAAAAACAACAATGTCATCGTTTCATTCACGTGAAGGATCCTTACTTTTTTTTCAGTTTCTCTTCCATGTCCGCGGAGGAGGAATCAATTGAACGAAAATCTTAAGTTGTATGGCAATTTCTTAGTAATAAAAGAGACACGCCACAGTAAAGTTGTTATTTCTGCTATTTTCCCCTGCAAGTAATAATTTTGGCCCGACCAAATATAAAATGCTCTGTGAAGTTCACGTGTCCAGATTGAGGCCTTCTGGTGTCACAACCTTAGGCAGGTATACACAAATGGATTAACTCCGCCTATAAAGAGAGACAGAATTGCTTGTGAGTGAATAGCGGAGTCTAAAGCCTTTGAAACGTCAATGGTACAAAATTAGAAGTTACTTTTTGGCTTTTAGTGTCTTTCAAGAATCGCTGGAGAAGTTTCACGGGCGTTTTGTACGTCAAGTTCAGCATGCTCCAATGCCTAAGTCGTGTGCTAAACAAATGTTTTAGTTAATATCATTTAAAAGATTTTTTTCTGTGCTTTAAATAGCTGCAAGTGTTTATTCTTGTATAATTTTCCTAAAATTCTGTCACGATAAAGACATTAGTGGGTAAAGATCAGTCAAGTTTAATAAGTAGCGTTCACATACATGTCCAACAAGTCTCTTGCAATTCACTTAGGTCGCTTGAAGGTCCAGCCAGACTTCATGGGAATACCACTCTCAAGCCAACACGATACAAATATTGTCGATAAAATCTTCCTGATTCATAGGATTTGAAATGCTAGACACAGTCTAATAGACTCTGTAACTGGGTGTGTTGCTGTAACTTATTACTGCCAAGCACCAAATTACATATACAAGTGAGATTTCCATGGATATTCATGTCTGAACGGACTTGTTTGGACATACAAAGCTTTGTAATAACTTTATACTTTAAGATAATGCTTTTGGATAGTTTATACCATTGGTTGTTTTTAGTTACATTAAATTGTAGAGACAATAAAGGAAAAAATGTAGATTTTTTAGCTACAGAAATTAGTGCTTGTAGGCATCATACTCACGATTTTCTTATTAAAATAAGTCTTAAATTCTAGACAAACCCATGTAGCTATGCTCACTAGCATCTAAAATGTTTAGTTTTCCTTATGGCGACTTTTTAATTCAGAATTCAAGGTTTTCTTAGGATAGACGGGAAAACTTTAAACGTATTCGTCCGCGCATTAAAATTAACTCTACTGCGAGCTTCTAAGTAAATTTTTGCGCCATATTGGAAACTCGAGAGCCATTTTGAATTTTGTGATATGCTACTTACGGTAACGCATTCAGAATAAAATTTTTCTCTAAAAGCAAGACCCCTTCGCTCTTACTATTTCTTCATCTGACTGTTTTTGTTCCACTCACTGCCCATCCAAGTGTTTACTTTTGAATTCGTTTCTAGGAAAAGAAAGAGCCATTGATGTCATTAACGTTGGACGCCAGGAAGATTTCACGATGACTTTAGGAGATTTTATGGCATACTTTAAAGGAATCAAGAATCAGACAAAAGTTCTCAATGTCATCAGTCTGGAGTTCAGCGACACTCCGAAAGTTTTTTTCTTCTATAAATATTTAATTTTCAACTTTTATCCCTAGTCCTGAGGCTACTACACTGACCTAGTCAGTGGTGTTAAAAAAATTATTTATCACTTATGAAATTTGACCTCCCTGCAACTCCAATAGTAGTAGCCGAAAAGATTGTTTTTTTAATGCAATTTTTTGGTCTACCAAAAGTATAAAAAAAGAACTTTTCATTGTAAGCAACTAGAAATTTTCTTATTCATCCAGCGTGATAGACCTCATAGATTCCTCAATTTGCTTGGATAGTAGCCTAGTCCTTCTACCGTCACGCATATCTGCATGCTTTATGATAGGACGTTAGGAGCTTACAATAAAGAGATCGTCAATTTTGAATTGTTAGCAAAATTTGAAGTCAGTTTGGCAGTAGAAAGTATATAAACAACATGAATTTAGTTGCATTTTTTGTTCCATAGTAGCGTAGTCTCTTAGCTATTGAGCCATGTACAAGTATAAGACCTAGATCCCGCTTTTGAAAAGTGATTTCCCTCTAGAATCTTGTCTTTAACTCATTCATATTTGTATTGCAGCTTTTTTCACATTTTTCTGATACTTGATTCCTGAGTTACGAGATGTAATAAAGAAAATAATTTTTGTAAATAAAGAGAAGTTCAGTTGTATAACATAAAAGACAGAAAAAAGGAACTAGTAAAGTTAGAAATTACGGAAAATAGGATAGCAATGAATTTTAAGGTAAAGTTTGCAGCCCGGACATCTCATTACATGGCTCTTCTGGAGCAAGACACATCGTTCTTGCTTTTTAGTCGGCAATAAGCCATGTGATGCACACATGAAATAGTTGGGTGTAAGAGTTGAACATGGTGGAGGGTGGGTGGGCAATCAATGTTAGACGGTTTTCAGGAGCAAGATAACGATTTCATGACTGGGAAATAGCTCGGAAGACTTGTGACCCAAAACTCTTAGGTAGACGATTAGGTTGAGGAAAATGGTAAGTACGTTCCCCTGGGTGTGACTGTTGAGCGATAGTCCTTAACAAACTTGTTAAACAGGTCAACGACATTCATGTACACGCTGTAAGTGACGATCCTTCTAGACTTATTCTTCTTTGTAAATGATCATGAATATTAATTATTTAGATACGAAAGCGAAAGTAATCTGTATATACAAAAGTTAATCTAAATAATTAGATGCTTCATACTTAGTTACGCCATCAAACTGTTCGTGGTAAGGAACTGTAAGTAAGGAGTGCCTCAGTCCAATAGTCGTCGAAACTGCAAAAAACAATTTTTGATTGATAAATTAAACAAGAACTTACCAAGTTTGAAGTTTTATTGTAATTCTACTCCAAAGGAGCGCCAGCGTAGTTGAGAGTTCAACTGAGAGACGCCCGCGATCGCCTGGATGACCAGAAGTTACACCAGTATTTTAAAGTCCTTGTAGTATGCGGTGGGTAAGCTACTGGAGAAGCGCTGAGAGTTCAACAGGAAGGGAAATTGGGAGGGCAGGTGAACTCTCAGCTACGCTGGCGCTCCATCTTTGGAGTAGAATTACAATCAAATTTCAAATTTTGCAAGTTTTCGTTTAACTTATCAATTCTACTCCAAAGCGGAGCGCCATAGCTACGCTTTCCAGTTAAACCGAGATTTTATAGCTCAGCATGAGCTAAACCAGCACTAATAATTAATAATAGCCCTATTCGTAAAAAGAGGCTATTGTACGAAAATTCAGTTATAATAAGATATTCCAAATATAAAGAATAAATTCAAAAAACAGGTAACTGTTGTCCGCTTTCTGTTAGTTTGCCGTAAAACCTTGCAAACGTTTTGGCATTTGTCCAGCCTACATATCTCACGATTCGACCCACATCAACTCCTTTTGCTTTAAGGTGGGACGTTGTTACAGACCTGGGTGATGTATTATCAGCGATATAAGCAACTCTAGGCACATGTTCTGCAGATATCCACATTTTACCCTGCGATACTAGCTGCCATACCTTATTTGGGAAATAAGTACAAAACTCAGATTTTGATCCTCCCACTTTATTTATGTAAGCTACTGAGGTTGTATTGCCTGAACGCAGCCGGACATGCATGCTTTTGATATCCTGAGCAAAACTCTTTAATCCCAGATAAACAGCTTTCGTTTCCAAAACATTGATGTCAAATCCCTTTTCTTCTGAGGACTATTCACCTGTAGCTGTTTTCATGGAATATTCATCCACGAGTGCCCAGCCAAGTTTCGATGCATAACTACACAAATATTTGTTAACTAATCTAGGCTCAATTGCTTTAGAAGCATGATTGGTAATATCAACCACCATTGCAGTTCTGAACTTACATCGGATGTTACAGTGAGCTTGGCCGTAAAATTGGCCCGCGCGTGTTTTAGTGCTTGAGCTTTCAACGACTCTGCTTGCCGGTAAAATAAAGGCCCTAATTCCGTTGCTAGGAAGGTTGAAACAAGAACGCCTAGAGTTTCAGCCAATCCTTGAATCGTAGTCGATTCTTGACTAAGAAGCTTTGAAACCAAATCCAGAACTTTTTGAATTTTTCTTTCGGCAGGAAAATACGCATTCATCGCGAATATAGCAGAACACCCAGAAATTCTACTTGTTGACTTGAAATAAGAACTGACTCTTCCGGACGGTTGGTATTTTCTCAAATTCAATCTTTTAGCCTGAAGCTACAATATTCAAAATATTCAAGTCACTGGTTATTAACTGCCCCTTTGAGACGAACTTGCTAATTCTCCCCGCTTTAAAGTTGTGAGTGCCAGTTGTGCGAAGCCAAATGTTGTGAGTGGCCTTTGAAATTCGCAACAAAAACATAAAAATTAATTGCAGGTTATGTTAAATAGTACGTACCAGCTATTTGCGATCCCGTTTTCGGAAATTTTGGAATTTGGACCTCTCTTGACGGTCCTGGCCCTGCCTTCAGCGACAGTTTCGACATGGCGCCTTGTTTTGCCAGCGGCGATAACGGTAGTCTTCCTTTTGTACGTTTTTTGGTCTTCCAAATGATTTTTTTTCAAATCCGCCACGGATTTTGCTTTGGACGTTGTTTTGGCAACATCCTTTCCAAAAAGAAACTCCGTCACTTTGACTTCAGGAGCGCTGATACTACAATTGGATCTGGACTCTCTTCGAATTTCATCGCATGACATCTTTTTAGACTGAGATCATAATTGGTGAGGCCAAAAATGTGAACTGCATCTGTTAGGTTTTTGACAGCTTTTTTCTTTGGTATCCGGATTTTCAAGCTCAAGAATTGCATTTGCTGCCTATAAAACACAAAAGGTTGAGGCAACAATAGTCCGCTGTACATGAAGTTCCTTAACATCCCTCCGTTTAGCCCGTGATGGGAGAGTAGCCTATATTTCACTATTTACCTTGGGAACAACAATTTTATCGGTATTCGCAGGCCTAGGATGGCACTCAAATAAATCATTTAGCTTCCCTATTTTCTGGGGCTCAGAGAAAGCTCCATTTGCATTTTTTTATGGATCTTGGGACCCTCCTTGGTACCAGAACGTTCTTCTGAAATCTTTTTATATAGAGCGTCATTTGACTTGCTTTCTTGTAACATTTTGCCTCTGGGCTATTCCCGAGAAGCCTTCGGCTTTCTGTTGTTTATTTTGTCACGTTTTTTTTTATGGGGCTCGCAGAGCTAGTTCTGATGATTCTACAACATATTCGTGGGCTCCGAGAGCTAGATCTTGCGTTTCTATAACTAATTCCAGGGCTTTGAGAGCCATATCGAGCATGAGCTCGAAAATCGGGGCTCCGAGAGCCATGATTTGTTCTTCGATCACTATCAATCTCACTGTCGTTTGAAAGTATTCTGCGACGTGAGTAAACGCGATATTGCTTTCCACGATTCTCACGATCACAATCGCCATCCTCGTCATCCACTAAGTTGTCCAACAATCCGATTACTATCACTCATTATTTAGTTTAGTGTTAATCCAAGCTAAAGCAAACATTAACTGGTGCCACCTTCGGTCAATCCAGGGGATTGCGGATGTGTATCTCTGTTTAACTCGAAAGCGTAGCTATGGTGCTCTCCTTTGGAGTAGAATAACAAAAGATACATCAAAAGAATTGGCTTTTTATGTTTATTTCAATATATAAACTTATTAAGTTTAATTATAGCATGAGAAAACTTGCCTGATTCTTGAAAAGGGAGAACACCCCAAAAAATCAAGAGGCTCTAATGAAAATCACACCATCAGATTCAGAATATCAAATAAGATTACTCTAGAGGTTTCAGAGGTTTCAAGCTCCTATTTACAAAAACGTGGAATTTTCTTAAAAATCCACGTGGATTCTTTAAGAAAGACTGCTCAAACACAAAGACGAGAAGGGCTGTTGAATTTAGATGAAAATTGTTTTAAAAAAATTTAAACACTAAAGAGCGGGGGTTGAGGAAGGGGCAGCCTCTCTCCCATATGGAATAATTTTTGTTCGTTTTAAGTTTTAATGTTGCTCCTTGTGCTTTAGTTGAATTTTTTTTTATTATTTAATCGAACAAAAGACCGCTAGAACTTAAAATTACGAGATATTCTCTTTTAGAAGCTCGTCATAGCTTAGTTGCGGATACTTTTGGTAGCTCCATTCAACTCCATCCGCTGACACCAAAACTGACGTATTAGAAATATGATTATGACGGCAATAGTAAAAAGTAAAGGAACCCGCCTGAAGTTCTTATTTTTCTTAGTTTTCCGTAAATAACTATACTTAGAAGGGAGATCCAAATCTTTCCAAATAATGCTGAGATTAAGACAATAAAACTGTGAATTTTTATCCCGTCTAGAGTGTCATCCTTAAAATAATTTTATTATTTTAGTAGGAATAGATTTGGAGGAAAAAATCAATGCTGTCCATCAGAGTGAGTCTTCACTTAAAGTAATTTCAGTAAGAAACAAAAACCAATACTAGCCATTAGATTTGCCATAATCTAGAAAAAACCAGCTTTAACAAAACCATTTCATATCAAAGCAATTCTAAAGACCAATCTGGCTTTAGCCAGCCGCTGTAATTTTTTTTTATCATTTTGAATTAACATCTATATAAACCTGAAAATGCTAATGGCTACATTCTAGGAATGTTTTACTTTAATTGATTATATACAATAATTTTCTCTTAGTTAGATATGGTCTTTTCAGTCTTGCCAGCTATGTAGAGCCTCCTTTCATAGTAAGAAAACTCTGTTGGGCGAACAACTACTGGCCAAATGTTGGTGATTGCTTGAAAGACAAACCTCAAGTCTCCAAATATTGTTTATTAAGTCCCGCAGGAGCATATACTGATTTTCACATTGACTTTGGAGGATCCTCAGTATGGTACCATGTCCTACGTGTGAGTTTTTTTTCCTTTCTTATATGTCAAAAACTTAATAATTATCGATATGATAGCTTGGCATTGATAATAATTGCTGGTGTCTCACGACAAAACAAATGAAACGAAAACTGATTTTCAGGTAAATTTGGTTTGAAGTTCAGACTTATATTAGTAAAAGATGAGGTCAGGGCTTTTTTCAGGCTAATATTTGCGTGATTTTCAACGGGACTCAGAGTCCTGTGTTTTAATTGGAAAGTTTTTTTTTGTTGTAATTTTTTTTAAAGTAACTATTCCGCTACGTAAGTAACTATTACTGAAGTAATTGTTAAGTAATTATACAACACTAAGTTAAGTAACTATTTCTAAAGTAACTATACCCTAAAGTAAAAATTAAGCGACTTTTTCTAGGAATTGGCTACTGGGATGACTTTTCTTTTTTGTTTTAAACGGTTGTCTCTTTTTTGGTCTTTTGCGTTTGTCTTAAGAGAAATAGAACCCTTAGCTTTGTAGCGCTTTTAACTTTGTACACAGAAATAAAAAAAAGCAATTATTTTATTCCTGAGCTTTTTGTTCATGACAATTATATTTTTACCAAAATTATATGGCTTTGTTTCACCATGAGTCACAGCCTTAAATTCCTTGAAGAATCAAAACTTTGACGAATCCTCTTGTATTTAATAATCTAATTACTGCCATTATCTTTCCATTTCGCCCAGCACCCTGCCCCGTATGCGCATAGATAAAACTAATTGTTATATCTTCTCCGGGTTATCCACTTTTGTGTATCAAACAGTTCGTGGTAACGAACTGTAAGTAAGGAGCGACCCGGCTCAATGGTAACCGAAACTCTAGAAAACGGGTTTTTGATACCAATAGATATATCAAAAGAATAAGATTTCAATGCTGATTTCAAATATATAACTTTCATCAAGTTTAGTGCTACCCATCAAAAGTTACGCGCCTGAGAAAATTTGGCTGATTTTCAAAAAAAGGGGAAAGACCCCCTAAAAGCTATAGAACCTTAATGAAAATCACACCATCATATTCAGCGTATCAGAGAACCCTACTGTAGAGGTTTCAAGCTCCTATCTACAAAAATGTGGAATTTTACATTTTTTGCCAGAAGAAAGATCACGGATGCGTGTTTATTTGTTTGTTTGTT
>JAQQPU010005832.1:0-21270 GCA_029168905.1 Artemia sp. Kazakhstan ARC1039 | reverse complement strand
TCGCTCCTTACTTTCAGTTTAAAAAAATTGTTTTTTTTTTATTTAATGACTCTTCAAAGACGTCGTGAGGCATATCCTTCAAGGAGGAACAAGGTTGAGGAAACGTGAAAAATAATTAATTCACACGAAAAATGTAAAAGTTATACAAACAATCCTATAAATATCGATACTGTGGAGGAGCAGGGTTGGGCTCAAATGTCGCCCTCCTGCCTAAAGGCCTATGGTACTTTCTGCGGAATTGTCTTTGAACTATGCCAGTTAAAGTTAATAGTTCAATAGTTCACTTCAAAGATTGTATCTGAACCGAGGGGTTAAATCCATACATATGAGCTGGTAATTTTAAAGGATTGTGACGTCGATCGGCTAGCCGGTAAGTCTGCAATATTCAGCGATTTAAACATGATATTTTGGAAGACCACACTGCCTCTCCATGACGGAGAAATAACAGCTCAATAGGGACAAATCCTTTTATTTGACAGTGAAACAACAAAAAATCAGCTCATCCGCTGATGACAGCCACTGCATATATGACCGAAATATCTTGAGATTTCTTGTTGTTTCACTGTCAAATAAAAGGATTTGTCCCTATTGAACGGTTATTTGTAAACATGATAAGTGATCTGAGGAAAGGGAATATATTTTCGATCGCTGATTTATTTTCCACGTCATGCAATTAATATAACTAAGTTCTAAATAATTAATTAATTATTAATTCTAAAATTCTGTGTATTAACTATATAGGATTAGAAATTTATTTTATGCTCTTGCTTTTCTATACACGTGTATGGGACCCTTGACATTTCTTTTTGTTCCAGTATTCAGAATTACAGCCCTTTGTTGTATTTTTTTTTTTTTTCTGAAACTAAGATTTGTCCCCTCTATTTATATCTTTTGTACATTTAGAAAACAAACTTTGAAATCTTCAGCAAAAAGACAAATCTAGCTCTTTTGTTACTTGTCTTATAGCTTAAAATTCTTGGAAAAAAGTTTCTCTTGTGACTTTCGGCTTTTTTTTAAATAAAAAGGAATAAACCTTTTGGTTGGTATTTAAGACATTTGTGTAACAGTATTTGAAGTATTAGACCAAAACATTTGTATTAGGCTTTCTACTAAAGAGCTGCAGGATAAACGAAAGAAAATAATCCAGAAGGCTCTCATGCTATGAAAAAGATATAAACGTCTACAAAAACACTAGTAAATAAAATTTAGTATTTTTTTTTATTTAGTAAATTAAATAACATTTTATTTAGTTAAATAAATAAAACTTTTCGAAATGTAAGTGAAGGTCAGCATTAAAGCTTTAAACAAGTATAAATTATCCTATGTAAACCTACTTGTCACTCTTCACACTGAAGAGAAACTCTTTTTTTCTTTTCTTTTTTGTCACAATATCTCAAAAATGGAAGGGCGTATTTATTTAAATTTGATTTAAAGATTTAAATTTACAGTTAAAATGTTTTGAAAATAAATGACCTGTTAAAACATTTAAAACTATTAACTGGCTATATATTTTACATTAAAATAATTCTAAGAATGTTTTGGACGAACTTTTGTGCGGAAAGTGACGGGTTGAAAGGAGAATGAATTAAAATCAAGTAAACATAAAAAAATAAATCGTATAGAAATTCTGGCAAATTTCCCCAGTATACAATTTCCCCTGAAAAGTACACCCCCTGGAAAATTCCCTCTCCATGGAAAATTCTCCCCGTGCAGAGTTCCCCCAGCAAAAAATTCGTCCTCCCCTACCCACCCGAAAAATATATGCATACTTCCCAAAATCCTGCAAATTTTATAACTTAAAAACCTTTCCCCAGCGGCTGTGGGGGGTCACGTTATCTCCAAAGACAGAGTTTTTATGCTTTTCAACTATGCTGAACAAAATAGCAATCTCAGAATTTTGATCAGACGGTTTTGGGAAAAAAGGTGGCGTGGGAGGGGCCTAGTTGCCCTCCAATTTTTTTTTGTCACTTAAAAAGTACACTAGGACTTTTAATTTCCGTTAGAATGAGCCCTTTTCCGATGTTCTAGGCCCACTGGATCGACATGATCACCCCTGAAAAAAAAAAAACACGCATCCGTGATCTTTTTTCTGGCAAAAAGTACAAAATTCCATACTTTTGCAGATAGGAGCTTGAAACCTCTACAGTAGTTCTCCAATATGCTGAATCTAATGGTAAGAGTTTCATTAAGATTCTCTGGCGTTTAGGGGGTGTTTTCGCCTTTTTTTGAAAATCATGCAAATATTTGCAGGCTCGTAACCTTTGATGCGTATGACTAAACTTACTGATATATTTAAAGTCAGCATAAGAATCTAATTCTATTAAATATTTCTATGAAATAATATCTATTTTGATACACCTACTGGTATCAAAACTGGTATTCGGTTTTTTTAAATTTCGGTTACTATTGAGCCGGGTCACCCCTTACTTACAGCTCGTTGTCACGAACTGTTTGAAAATATTGCTTTGGGTAACGCAGGAATTGAAGTTAGCAGTTGGTTCGGTGATGAATCAGGAGCTAAGTAGGGTTATATCCCTCCCCCGTTTATGTAGATTTTTGTATGGACTTTGTCCGGAAGAACACGGCAAAGGCATAAAGGAGAACATGGTATCAAAGAGAAAGGTAAAACTCCTAGCATTAGATTTTGCGAATTATTTGAATGTTTTAGGCAAAATTAATAGTGAAACAAAGAGGTTTTTGGAGGTTCTTAGGGTTCAGGGTGCAGTAATAGGTTTGAAGATTAATAATATGAAGATTAAGTCACTTAGACTAGGAATGAAAGGGGGGTTAATATTTATTCCAAGAGTTGGTCTCTTGGGTAGAGGTGATCTTAAGAAGTTCTTGGAGTGATCTTGGGTGATTTGGGGAGAGGTGATCTTGGGTAGTGAAAAAACAGTCAATTGGATAAATTCACTTACAAGGTATATTATTAGTAAAGACGGAGGAAGCAGTGACGACGTAAAAACTAAAAGAGTGTAAGCACAGGGTCAATCTAAGGTTCAAACTAAGATATATTCTTGGCAGCCACGGTAACGGCAGCGGGCAAGTATGGATTTAAAGCTTCGGCGCTTTGACAGATTGAGCAAGGTGTTTTAAATGTTTTCTAGGAGAATTGTTTGAGGAGTTTAGCTACTTGTGTGACTTACCGTATATCAGTCAATGAGCTGTTTGAAAAAAGATTCCACCCCCCTTTCTGGGGCTATAACGAAAGCAAGGTAAAAATAGTTGTGCCACGCTTTACGGATGAAGGGTAATAAATTATCAAATATTTCACTTTTTCGCCATCCATCTGGCATCAAACGGAAAACAGGTCATCTCCAGGCACCAAACGGAAAGCAGGTCATCTCCAGGCACCAAACGGAAGGCAGGTCATTTCCAGGCACCAAACGGAAAGCAGGTCATCTCCAGGCACCAAGCGGAAATCAGGTCATTTCTAAATGTGATAGGAAGAGATCATAAGAAAGACTTTAAAGGATATAAGAACTTCGTGAGGGGTAGGGATCAAGAGTGAATATCTGAGTAGAATGGGGTGCAGGATGACTATGCGCAGCTGTTGCGGCCACAGGGTGCTTGGTCCTGAAATGAGTTGTTAGCTTTAGCAGCAGTATAACCAATCCAAAACTCAGCATTTCTGTTTAGGAACGAATACACGACCACTTTTCAGTATTATCTTTGAAATCTGGAGAATATTTAAATAGGCTTTGAATAGTTCTAAGCTGGTTATCTCAGAATTTTCTCTTGTTAAATTTTGGCCCAATTCGCGCCAATGTTGTTGTTTTGCCGGGCAAAATGGCAGAAATCCATATGTTTCTGTGGCTCAATCTATTTTTGCTTAAAAGAGCAGTAGAAATTTAAATTTATGTTGAAGTGAACCATCTTTCAATAATCTACGACCACTAGTTCAGTTTGATTACTTTTGAGAAAAATACAAACAAAAAACATCTCTGACGATCCTTCTCCAAAAATGTGAAATAAAGAATCTTTCCGGGTGGTAGCTTGACGCTCTTGTTTCATATCAGGACTTTTAGACATGTTAGATTTCATTGCAAAATTTGTGTCAAGGTTGTAGTCCGTTCTAGTGGTGTTAAACCCTTTTTTTAAAGTTATGCAAACTTCCTATCAACGTAAAAATAGAATTTTAATAGATGTAATGTAATTAAATTCTTGTATCTACAGTTGATTCCTTTTACAGTTGTTTCTACTGACAAGGGTTGCGAAATTCTGTTTCTTCGAGTTTTATAATGAATATAGTATAATTAATATGTTGCCAGGAATTATATTATCTGGCGCCCTCTTAAGTTTTAGGGGACTGGCCCTCCTCGACCGCCTTTGTAAACGATTTATTTAAATCTATGTGTAATAATCTTTAGAGGATGATAATCATCTATGAAAAAGCGCGTCCTTAAAAAAAAAATTCTTGAGGAAAGAAAGGGATCTCAATTGTCAAAGAAATTTTAGGGTCATTATTTCACACTTTCAGCAGCAGTTATTAGAGAATTTTTTTTGAAACCCTTCTTTCCATCACCCCCCGTTCCCTTTATATTTATCTGAAGACTTTCTCGCCTGGAAATTTAAAACTTGGTCATGAAAGAACTTTTTTTAAGGCCTCGGCACCCCTTTCCCTACCCACAGGAAGATTCACCGCCTTTCCTTCCTACTGGCTTTCAACTATACGGTGCTTTAAATAAATTACTGAAGTCTTAAATCAATCAACTCCGTCAACTGAAGCTTCAGATTAATTGTCTGTGGCAACTGTTTGTTGTGTACGGACAATTTGTTGAACAATTGGTCGTAACGAAATGTAAATAAGGAGTGACTCGTGTTAGCAGTAACCGAAACTCTAAAATGTTCGCGTATCGAAGCAAAAATTGATTGGCAATTCGCACTAAAGGCGATTTTTTTTATAAGAATCAGCATTATATATCAATTAGTTCAGTTTTAATTGAAGGAGCTGTATTATATTAAGTACATTATATTGACCAGATGCAAGCCTACAACAAATACTAATATAGACAGAGGGAGCAGGGAATTGTCAGTCAACAGCTTTGGATATCATTTTCCTTTATTTATTTGGAGCTAGGCTGCTCAGTTCAAATTTTGAACAAATACCAACCACATTTTAGTGTTTTTGTGTTTTTGTCACCTCCTTTCATGCATTTCCTTTGATTCCTGTTTTTTTTTTATTCTTTGCAGCGTATATCATGCTATACCGAATCTGATCCAATGCTTGGCATTAATTTTTCAATATCCTTTCTCTTTTTTTCTTAAGAATATCGCCTCACTACACGATGTTCTGAACTTCAAGTTAAAGCGTGGCGAAGCGATTTTTTTCGTTTCGGGAGGCCGTTTTGTGGCTCGGCGAAGCAATTTTCGCTAGGCAAAGCAATATTTGCGCTCTCAGAACTAAGCTTTAATGCTCTAATTATGGCTGCCTGTCAGTGTATTACAGACTAAATGCGAACACACGGCTTTTGAATTATTTTAAAAACGAAGCTCTCTCCTACTTACAGGGTGAGAAGACGTTTTACCTTATTCCACCAACAACAGAAAATTTAGAATCATACGAAACTTGGAGTAAGATGCCCAGCCATCATGAAACCTTTCTTGGAAACCTTGTAAGTTTTGATTGTTTTTCTAGTGCTTTTTCATTTTTGATATATAATATTCGCATTTCTAATTCTGCTAGTTTTTAACCAGGGCCGTATCCAGAATTTTTTTTTTTTGGGGGGGGGGGGGGGTACAAATAGATTTGTGTCCGGTGGGCTTACAAAAAAGACTTCAAAAAACGCATCAAAAATTTGGTTATGTGCCATATTTGTTACGTTTTTATGAGCCGGACAAGCATTTCGGGGTGATTTCAAACCCCCTAACCCCCCCTGGATACGGTCTTGTTTTGAATATTTGCATATTGTGAATATAAGTTTCTTATGTAAAATCATCAAAATGTCTTCAATATATAGTTGGTAATTGACTAGTAGATAAAAATGTCTACTACCAATAAAACAACAATAAAAATATCGCTCATTTTGGTCCAAGGTATAGTTTCCCACAGGAAATACTTTTACGGTTGCACAATCACAGCAGCGTTTTCCAACAATGTTACAACTAAATTTTTCTGACCATTAAATGTTAGGTTTCATTTTCAGTGGAATAAATTTAGGCTAAACAGCATGGAATAGGCATCCGAGGGAAAGTTTGACTTGAGTCTCAGCTGATCTTTCAATTTGTTTATCCTTCAATTTACAGTAGTAAATCAATGCAAAAGAAGTGTAGGATAGAGAGGGACGTCAAATTATTTTTAGATTTCTTCTCACAGTCTTTGTATTCTTTCTTGTGTAAATAACATTTTCTCAAACGCTGACTCTTGATTAGATCTCACTTTTCTTTCGAAACAGTAGAAGAGAAAAGCAAACCTATCAGTTCCATTGCCCTGTCTTCCCTATTGGCCTTCTTTTGAATAAAAAGGACTCTATATGTGACCCCATCATTCTGGGAAATTTCTTAGCGATCTTAGAATATGTTTCAAGCATATTGCTCTGGTTATTGCGATGAATATCCTTCATTTTCTCGCAGTTATTGCCCAACTTAGAGACAATGTAATCTTCTTTACCTGTCCTTGTAAGGAATATACTTTATAGATTTATTAAGGAGGTATATTTGGGGATATATTTAGATTTTAGGTTTGACTAAAAGAAGTGTTCTTTTTTTCCTTGGGATTAAATAAAAATCTTGTAGTAGCCTATACCTATACCAAAAAGTTCATTATTACATGTTGACTAAATATACCATTGATTTCTAGCTTTGTTTCAGATACTGTATGTATCATTGCATAATACCACTTATTACGTGTCTGTCAAATTTTCTTTCCTCTATTTTTGAAATTCCGTTTTCCATAAAGAATTGTATCTCTAAAAATCAAGCTCTAACTTCTTTAGACATTTAGAATTGATTCCTTTTTACCCAAGGTAGAGCTCCGCTTTTTTGTCCCTTGTTTACAACAGTTCACGTCCCAATTAAAATATTAAAAGATCTCGCATTTTGGATTACCTTGGACTGTGAAAGGCTATTAAAAGGTCAAGACTTTGTATTTTGTCAAGATCTGTCTGTAAACTTACCTTGCTTGTCTGTCGAGTTCTTTTGGTCCCGTTTTTACCGGTTTGTTTTTCGTAAGCAACTGTCTCTTTTAAATAAAAACCTCTGAACTTCTTTAATAATTGGTTACTCTTTCGAAATCTTGTGATTTGGAATAATCTCTTTTCCCCAAGGCTTCAGCTTTTGCGCCTTATTTACAACAGCCCGTATGCCAATCGATATATTAAAAGTTTTTGTCTTTTCCATTACTTTGGATCGGGCCAAGCCTTTAAAGGTGATTTTGTTTCAGATTTTGCACTTGAAATACTATTTTGTCAAGATCTATCTATGAATGTAGCCGTGGGCAAATTTTCTACTCCCAATATCACTTTTTCTCTCACGAGTAATAGGACTCTGTTGAAAATTTTGTCTAAAATTTAAATAATGTGTTATTATATTTATAACATAAATTACGTTAGAGGGATCTAACGATTATGTGACATCTGTAAAGTATTATATTTAGTAAATCCTTTAAATTTGTAGATTATGAAATAAATATTTATTTTTTAAATCAGAAGTAAATTTTATAGCTATAAAATAAAAACTGGTACAAGAATATCTAAATAAAAATATTATTTAAACAATGAGAAAGAAACAAATAAAATTGACGAAATGTAGAAACTTCGGAACATGTAAATAACTGATGAAAAATACTGTAAAATCCTTTATAAAAATGCTTACTGACCGCCTCTCTCCTCACTGACGTTTACTCGGGACCACTTTTACTGTCACTACCGGGTAATACTTTGCTAAGTATTGGCCCAGATTTTTCTTTCCCTTTCGGAATATGTTGAATTCATTGTTACGATTTTTTTTTACTTGTGCTCTCCTTTTGGCTATGGCGAAACTGCCAGATGGCGAAACCAAGTGAAGAATGAACCACTGACCATAGTAACCCAAAATATAAAAAGGATTTAAAAAAAACTGGCTAGTGAGGACATTTTTTTCATTTTTAGCTGATTCAGGAATGGTACCTATTACCTCGATTAGTCTTAAGAGTAATTTGTTGTATTGAAAACCAATTGATGGGAATTTCGAAAAATAACCTGATTCCCCTCAAAAATGCCATTGAATTGAAACACTGAACGTAAGAAACACATGAAAGTAAATCCTGTCAATGGCTGATCGGAGTTTTAAAATCAATCGGAAAACCAATTGATGGGAATTTCGAAAAATAACCTGAAACCCCTCAAAAATGGCATTGAATTGAAACATTGAACGTAAGAGATACATGAAAGTAAATCCTGTCAATGGCCGATCGGAATCTTAATGAATTAAATAAAAAAAACAAGTTTTTTTTTAACTGAAAGTAAGGAGCGACATTAAAACTTAAAACGAACAGAAATTATTCTGTATATGAAAGGGCCTGTCCCCTCCTCAACACCCAGCTCTTTACGAAAAAGTTTTTTTTGGTTTTAAAAAGTAGAATTGTGAGAAAAAGTCAAACTTTAGCGTAAAGAGCGGTGCGTTGAGGAGGGGACAGCCCCTTTCATATACAGACTAATTTCTGTTCGTTTTATGTTTTAATGTCGCTCCTTACTTTCAGTTTAAAAAAAACTTGAGAAAAAAATTTGCGTGGGAGGAGGCCTAGTTGCCCCCAATTTTTTTTTATACTTAATAAGGGCGCTAGAACTTTTAATTTCCGTTCAAATGAGCCCGCTCACGACATTCTAGGACCACTGAGTCGATACGATCACCCCTGGAAGAAACAAAACAAATAAACAAGTATCCGTGATCTTTTTTCTGGCAAAAAATACAAAATTCCACATTTTTGCAGATAGGAGCTCGAAACCTCTACAGTAGGATTATCTGATACGCTGAATCTGATGGTTTGATTTTCAATAAGATTCTTTGACTTTTAGGGGCTGTTTCCCCCTTTTATCCGAAAATAAGGTAAATTTTCTCAGGCTCGTAACTTTGATGGGTAAGACTAGACTTGATGAAACTTACATATTTAAAATCAGCATAAAAATGCGAATCTTTTGATGTATCTATTGGTTTCAAAATTAAATTTTTTTGAGTTTCGGTTACTATTGCGCCGGTTCGCTCCTTAGTTACAGTTCGTTACCACGAACTGTTTGATATGCTACGGCGAAAGACCGAAATCTGATGAATGTAGACATTCGACGGTGAAAGTCCGAAATAATGATATTTAACAAATATTGCACATACACTAAGCGACTAAGTGTTTCTTGACATTCACCATGCACTAATGGTGAATGTTGAACTTTTCTGAGATTTATATTTCTAAGATTCTAACCTAATTTATAACCCATTTCTGAGATTTATATCCTCACCTGTCACCATCAAACCTTGCGAAAGATCGACAAAGCTTTTTGGTCAACAAACTTCACGGTTAGCGTAGCAGCAAAAGTTGCATTATAACCTGACTCCAAAGGCTTTCAAAATCTCAATGCTAAAAACATTACGCCTGTGCTCGTGTATTTAAGCACTGGCGTATGGTTTTTAGCATATCTTGGGGAAAAGCAGAGCCCTACCTTGGGGAAAATATAATTTATTCCAAATCACAAGATCTTGAAAATGCAACTGAATTCTAAAGATGTTAGAGGGTTTTCTTAGAGATACAGTTGGTAAAAATGGAACATAGAGAGCTTGACACTATAGAAAAGCTGTAAAAACAGGTTTAATTTCGTAAAAGTGTTCAGTTTTGTATACAGGAGAGTGTCTTGGGGACATGTCCCTGCAAAAGCTATTGATTAAGATGTTGCCCCATGATTCTCTGTAATTTTTTCTTAGTTAACCTGCTTTCAAATTTTGAATAATTTTTATATACCGTATACCCTCCTCCCCGCCAAAAAAGGGAATTTTTGAGTACGATTGTTGTCTTGAATTGTTGTTCCTAACCCCCTTTTATTCTATAAAAGATGTCTTCATATGGTTGTTATTTTGTTTGTTTGTTTTTTTAGGTACCTAAATGTTACTCATTAATTGTAAAGACTGGACAAACATTGTTTTTACCAAGTGGTTGGATTCATGCAGTTTTGACAACCAAGGATACCGTAGTATTTGGTGGGAACTTCTTAAGTAGTCTTACGATTGAGATGCAATTTCGGTAAGTCGAGTGTTTGTGCATTCATAACTTAAATCTTTGCTTATTTTTAGCTAACGTTAATTCTATTTATAAGAATAGTCTATGGATCTGCATAATTTTAGCCGAAATATTTTAAGGCGTAAACCCTTTGTTGTGTGTTTTGGCCACTTGTCCAGAATCTTGAAGAAGGGAAAAAATAACGTTAAAAAGTTCCACAATTCCAAGCGTGTTTAAACATGCAATTTAACTGCAACAACAAGGGTTTCAATGAATTAAATGCAAGCTGAATTTTAATGCCCGACACACTTTTAGAATCACCGGATATTTTTACTGCCTCTTTACTTGCAAAACAAATAATAATGGGAAAAAGTCAGAGACACCTCTGTAAATCATTTATTTATAATTTTTATAGCAGGTTACCATTAGTCTTTACCCGGACATTACCTCACTTGTCATCGCGTCTTGGATTATTCGACTTGCGTAGAATTTTTTTTTGGGGGTTCAAATTTTGTCATGTAGAGAAAAAATTAATAAAAAAAAAAGCAAATCGCTTTTTGGTGGTCTCACTTCTAAAAATTGCTTTTGGTTTTATACAGATCTGATGCGTCTATTAGTGTCATCGCTTGCAGTTGTCCAATTTTTTATTGTTCATTATGTTATACATCAGTCATCTCTTCGCATAAATTGCTGAATGCCTGGTTCCAGTCCTATTAGTAGAAGTGGACTTCAAAAATAATGCCTTTAGATGTATGAGGTCAAAATAAAGTCTTTATTTTCGAAAGCGTTATGTGATTTTGGTTCATGTTTGTTTTTTCCTCACTTTCTTTATTTGTTCATTTTTATTTTTTTTCCTTTTCTTCCTTATTCTTCTGAATTTTCTTTATTTATTTGTTTACTGTATTTTCTTTAATATTTTTTTATTGGTACATTGGTGAATCTGGATGACATGCCGAACCCATCTGAGCTGGTGACCTTAGAAATAACCCTTCTTATTTTCCTGTAATTTTGCACAAAAATTTGTTAAGTAGGCTATATGAAAATGTATTTACCTAAATATGTAAGTTTTACTCAGCAATGCTACTTAGCCCACTTAACCAACTCCCTACCACATTTCTTCCCCGCATATCCATGGTGGTCTGTCAAGTAAGGCCTCTTGAGTGATTTTTTGAAAATTTTAATAAGGCTGGTCCGCCCGAGGTCGTTCTAAATTTCTAAGCTTTTTAATCTTATGGTGCTAGAATCTTCAGATCTACTGCTATATACCTGTTGGGTACAGGCAGCAAGTGACTTTCCAGAGTTATGATAACTCCATAATACATTTTGTACATTTGGAATTAGTGACTTCAAAAGCCCTCAAGTAGTATATTTGTTAGAAATCAACCTCATGGGGAATATCTAATCGTTGATATCCTTTTAGAATTGTGTGCTGCAATATTAGGCTTAAATGTATAATCAACAAGTTAAGAATTCCTTAGATAAAGATGTAGTCAAATCGGAAGCTATTTATGAAATTTTTTAAATACACGCTCTGTTTTATTTAATTGTGCTCACAAATTGTAATTTTAGTCTTATGTCCGTAATTAGTTGCTTTAAAAAGCTTAAATACCAACTTTGGTCCCTGCAATTGCACAGACTAAAAATTCTTTCTTTATTCTGATTTCAACAATTGGTAACTCTAAACCTTTGTTTTGAAAGAGGCTGATTGGAACAATTAAGCTCCCTTGCCTCTTGGGCCTCACGTATCATATTGTCCGTGAGAGGCATGAGACCCAAATGGTACATAAAGTGAATTTGGGGCATCTCTGATTGGTTTCTCAGTAAAAATCATACTGGATCTTACAATTGACGGGGTTATAAGTCACCCTTTAACTTTTACCATCTTCTTTTCAATGTGATGAGACAGGGTGAAAAAATAGCTTGCACAGGGGAATCTCTTTTTGTCATGTCTGTGCTCTGGTGTGCTGTTGTAATGAAAATCACTTGAGTTCCAGGCATACTGCAATTTCAGTACTTTAAATTTATCGTATGTAGCAACATTCATGTGTCTTCATTTTTTCTCTTCTTCTTTTCTTCTTCACAGCTATCAGGGCACTGGAACATCATAGAGAGCTGCTTAAGAACACATGTGAATGGAAATTGCTTTATCTAGTGCCTTTTGTAATGAATGGAACATAATACCTAAAATATTGTACAATTTTTGACAAAAAACTGCATATTCATATACAAGATGATATAACACAGGTATCTTTTGAAAATCAGTTTTCTGCGGTATGATGTCATATTTGAATGATTCCGCTGCCTGACTCCCTTTGGTTTGTTCTTTACTAGATTCCAACGAAAGCTTCATCTTAATACCCTTAGCCTTTTTGGACACCAAGGATCAAACATGCCATCCTTTCTTGATAACAAATACTGTATATACACATAATTCATAGAACCCTTTTTGGTCTTCTCTTAGGCAGTGCAATAGCACTGACTAGAGTGCAATGACTCCTTAGTTGACAAAATTTTGGGAAATTTTACAAACCAGCAAGTTTTGCGAGAAAACACTTTCTAAAAGAGAGAAAATGGTTTTTCAAAGAGGAAGAAGAGGATGTAAGAAAACCAGACCAATACTAAAGAATTTAACATTCTTAAGCAACGGGGGATCTTTTTTCCTTCTGAGACGTACTGCTTAGCTAATCCATGCTTAATGAAATGTTTAGTAAGCTGAAAGACAACGAAAACTTAAACATGAAACAATTTTCTGCATCCTGAGAAAGACAGTTTTAGCCATCAGCATAAAGGGACAATCCTTTTTTAAATCCTGTACTATAATTGGTCTTTTCAAACTTCCGTTTTTTCATATTTTTTCTTAGACATTCTGAACATGGGCTCATCATTGTCCAATAAAATAGTCGTAAGCCAGGATATCTTTGGAATTAATTTCTTGGGAAATAATAATTGGTAATTGGCTATCAAGCAATTTCAAATCAAAATTTTCAAGTTATTTAAAACACAACTATCCATGTTGTTGAAAAATTTCCGTTAATGATCCATTCATTATAATGAATTCCTGGATTCTCTTCATGTTTCTGTTTTTTCCTAAAATTTGTTTTTAGAAGCTTTGGTCCAACTTTTTAATTAGTTAATCTAATCTTGGCCAAGTTTCAACAAGGGAGTGATGCCAGCATCCGAAAATTTATTAAGTCATATTTGAATTTTAGAAAACAGTATATATAATCAAACGATCAACAAATAATGAAATAATATTTCAACAAATCGAATGTTACTATCTTTGACTGTAAAAAAAAAAAAATATTTTATAGTGGTTTGAGTAAGGTTAAACACTAAGACGATGAGAAATAATATTTTCAGGACTTATTTACTATCAGAAATACCTAGATTAATAGTATATACCTCTTTAATCACATTGTGGCTGATACTGTCTTATTAACAGACAGCCATCATAGTACAGTCGTCATAGGACTCTCCTTCCATAATGAGGGATATGATTTTAGACCACTCTACGGTAACAAAGGTTGTCTAATTTGTTCCTGTATATATTATATTTCTTAACATTGGACGTGATCGTCTCTTACTAGGTTGCTAGCTACCGCTGCAACCCGGATTCAGTTTTGGTTATTTTTGAAATGTGCTTCAGATTAGCTTTTTCTAAGTGAATTGTGAAAATTGCTCCATTGGTGTAAGAATAAAAAACATTCGAGCCTACGATATTCTTCACTGTGGAAATAAAAATGCCATATGCTCAAAGTATATTATTTTTTTTTATGAGGAAAGGATGGCCATAAAAACGTAAGAGTGGGATCATTTAATAAAATTTGAATGTTTTGGCGCCTTTTTAATAGTTTAAAGTAATAACTGAAGGGTGTTTTTCTGGCATCGCGAGACTTCACGTCAATTTGTTCCTGATGGTCCGTCGTAGATAGACAATGCCAGACCTCGTATAATGTATTTTCTATTCAAAGATAAAAATTAACCTGTTCGTACCATCTTTTTTTGGTAAATATTACCTCCAATTGTTTTGAGCCAAGAAATTTTCGTTATATCAAACTGTACAATGGCAGAAGAAACTCACTAACCGAGATACCTACTGTGAATCATGATTAAGATTAGTATGATGATGTAAGATGTACAGATCACTTTTTCGGAGGATGGTTTTTATGTTAAAATTTTGTGAAGTATTCCCACATAAATTTTGTGTTGCAGTCCCAGGATGGCTGTAATTTGAAACATCTGGTCAAAAGAAGTCGAAAAAAAATTTTGCTCTTAAGGAACTTTTTGTTGAATTTTTAGGCAGGAATGTGTGTAGCCCACTGTACAAAGTTTTTTTTTTCGAATATAAATTAGTGTTTTACTTGCTTGGCACCATCTGAACGTTGGAATAGCTTTCTGGGTTAAAGTTGTTATAACGTATCTGATAACTTTTCAAGCAAAGTAGATTTTGCATTCAAAAGATAGTGCATTCTTTTTGCTTTTAAATAATTAGCCTGATTGAATTTGACAAAGATTCTGCAATGATAACCTTTACAATTTCGATGAACTTTATCTTAAGGAGCACAGGAAAGGCAATGGGAGACCACAGAATCAAATGGGGAGGGAAAAGTCTCCTGGACTTAATCCTAGATGAAAGTGTGAGGAAAATTAATGAACTTTTAGAGGTTTTGCGAGTTCAGGGTGCTAGAATCGGTTTGAAAGTTAATGTTAAGAAGACTAAGTCACTAAGGCTAGGAATAAGCGAAGATGAAAAGGTGACGCTGGGTAATGAAAAGATTGATGAGGTGGGCAGCTTCACTTACCTTGGTACTATTATTAGTAAAGATGGTGGGAGCAGTGAAGATGTTAAAAGTAGAATAGCCAAGGCTCAGGGTGTTTTTTCACAGTTAAAAAAAGTTTGGAAGAATAGGACGATAAGTCTGCAAACCAAAATTAGAATATTAGAAGCTACAGTGGTGACAGTGATCAAATATGGCTCTGAAGCGTGGGCGCTCCGAAAAGCGGATGAAGATTTGCTAGATGTTTTCAAGAGAAATTGCTTACGGTTTGTTCTGGGTACCCGGCTGACTGACCGTATTTCAAACAGTAGCTGTACGAAAAATTTGATTCAATACCTCTTTCTAGGGCTATAGTGAAAGAAAGGTTGAGGTTGCTAGGGCACGTTGTGCCGATGAAGGATGACAGATTGCCGAAGATTGACCTTTTCGGCCAACCGTCTAGGGCTAAACAGAAAGCAGGTCGTCCTCGTCTGGGGTGGGAGGACGTCATAAAGAAAGATTTAAAGGAAATGGGAACTTCCTGGGAGTGTCTAAAAGGGGGGCTTTGAATAGATTTCGATGGAGGAGGAGCGTGCGTAGCTGTGTTGGCCTCAGGCGACTTGGTGCTGCAGTGAGCTGCTAGTAGTAGTGGTGACAGTTGACTGCCTCCGGCTTTCTTATAATGAACGAGAATTTATTCAAGTTATTGATTTTGGTGAGTGATTAATTCATCGGTATGTATTTTTATTGCTGTACATATTAAGTTTGAGAATGTAATTGTTGGTTCACGTCTCTGTCAACCCCCCTCTCCTCCCCCTTCTATATCTAAAGTTTGTTTCTTCTTATAGTGTGTATGAGATTGAAAAGCGAGCAAAGGCTCCGAAAAAGTTTCAATTTCCTCGATTTGAAGCAATGAACTGGTATGCTGGAACTGAGCTTCTGGAAGATTTAAATGAAGGGCTTCTTGATAATATGCCTGCTTTGTACCTGATTAATGTCAAATGTTTGTTCAAAAATTTAATCCGATGGGCAAAAGATAGAGAAGTGAGTAAGAAATATATATTAAAAGGTTATTCGTTCTAGTTATGTTGTACTGTTGAAACTTCATTTTTATACGACTGCATTTTATTTTTAACTTAATAATAATAAAAAAATTATAAGGATACATAAGCTAAACGCCATTAAAGGTTAAAAAGTGTGCTTCTGTGTCACAAGTTTTTTTTTTTCATCCGGTTAAGCTCAACTTCTCTAGATGTAATATTTTTTAGATAATATAAGATACTTTTTTAGCAGCATGAAAGTTGAAATTGTTCGGATGACAAAGAATAACCATAGTGCCACTGAATACAGTAGACTTGAACAGAAACTATGGAACTCTGGGTATTAATGCTTATCCTGCTCTTTGTGAAATCACCTAGTAAAAATAATCCTTGTACTTCTTTATGGTGATTCAGGGTAGCAACCCTTCTTATGATTGACGTAATTTTTGTTTCTGAAACGTCAGGGAAAAGCAATTTTGTTTTGCGGGTAAGTAATCTTGGCTATTTGGCAAGTTTAAATGTTTGCAAATATCAGCGTACAGATTTGGGCTGTGGTAAAAGTATGAGGTAAATATCGCGCAGAGTGAAAAAATAAAACATATATACCGAGCAAAAAGAAAAGAAAAGTTGAAGCCAAATGTAAAGAAAAGTCAAGAGTAAAAAAATAAATAAATATTTTAGAGTTGATCAATTAAAATAATTTTCAACATTTTTTTAAGTATAATCAAACGCAGTAATCCCAGCCTTACGGCATCCTCTTTGTTTTTTGCCTAGTGGAACCTTGGCTCCTTAGCATATAATCTAAAGGATGACATTGTCTGAGCACTTGTTAGGGATTAGGGCTTATGGCTTAAGGACATAGCTCAGCCATGGCTTGAAAACCATATTTTTAGTAATACTGGCCTTGAATATAGCTCGTGACTGGGTTTGTAAAACACCACTTTTTCTACCTAGAATTATGAACATAAACCTCAGCCCCTCAAATGAACATTTTTAAATAATGTATTACGGTAATTACTTGGCTAAAAAAAAAAAAAAAAAAAAAAAAAAAAAAAAAAAAAAAAAAAAAAACCTGTCTTCCTACTTTAGTAACTGAAATAAATGAGCACTTGAACAAGGTCTAGACCTTACTCATCCATCCAGTTCCCTAGGACAAAACAGTATATCCAATCCGAAAATCCGAAAATCAAGTCCAAAATAGAGCAAAACCAACACCAATAAGTATAGGTCAATGTTCCAAAACCAAGCTATAGCACCTTAAATCTACAAAAACATTATATTCCCCAGGTGATCACCACATAACGGGGCTCATCAGATGAAAACTCATTGCCTAAATGGGTTTCGGCGCTTAAATTTCATTACCCAGGCAAAAGTTGCTACAACTTTTGCGTGGTCAGAGTATAGTCCTTTCATTATTTTATTGAAATAAAAATAATTGCTGTATCAAAAAAATTAACTAAATGTTGTTTTGAACCTTGAAAGTATCATTATTTTTCATCCCCCCCCCCACCAGCTTGTTTCCCCTTCTGGTGACCATTGTTGCCAGTTCGAGCAAAATGCAGCTTTTTTTTTATTTAGTTTTATTTTGTCAATATTTTAAGAAAACCAATTGCCTTTCTTTATCAAATTTTCTTTGTATTGTCGAAAGTTACTGTTATCTCAGCTACCTTTCACAAGCGTTGAACATTCGGGAGGAAGGTGTTCACCTGTAATTACAAGCACTTTCATTTTCCGGCTCCTTGGATCTCACTGTAGCTTTGGCATCAAAGTTTAATTTTCAGTTTAATCAGTAAGCTTGCGTGTGTAAAGTATGGCTATAGCCACCCTAGCTTAGCGAATGGTACACTTAGCTTGCACTTCTGTGTCCTTCGGGATGCAGGTTCAAATCCTGGTGTTGTCAAGACCTAAATGTTGGGTTGGGACGGGGGTCAATGTTGTGACTGCAAGCTCAGCCATCTGGGTTTGTGGGTAATAGGCTCAATTGTTATCATTACTCTGTCTCAAATAGCTATTATAATTTATTTTCGTATGTGAACTTGATTTCCATTAAAAAAATTAAACTTCTATTTTTGTAGGGCAATATAAGAAAAGAACCTTATCCAACACACTTATCTTTAAGCCGTTTTATGCCTGATCTGACTGATGGACTAGATAGAATGGCGTCATTGATCAGAGCTGCCAATATTGATTCAACAAGGTATTTGTTTAAATATTTTGTATGTTATGTTCATGTACGATGTTCAATATTTTGTATTCTAGTTCAAGCACGATAATGGAGCAACGAGATATTTTTTTCTTCTGTTGTCTTACCTATTGTTTTGTTCTTGTTCTGAGGATAATTATTTCCAATTTTCTTTTGATTATTTTTCCTCAAATTGTAAACGATTGTATTTTTGTTACACTCAGGTAGTGATTAATGTGCATTGTTGCTTCTTTTTATTTCCTAATTTTTAACATAGCCGCTCACAGACATAATTCTAATGGGGTATCAGAGCATTTTCCTAGGGATTGGTGAGTCAGAATAATGAAAGTGCATTTTTAATTCCTTATTTTTAATTTTCTAGAAGATTGGGTTTTTTAAATCGACCTTAGGGGAAGAATATGAGGACCCCTCCTCCCTTATTTACAAATGCGGCTTTAAAAGTTAATTTGCCTGACATATTTTTTAAATCCAAAATCAATTGCATTCCATGAAGTATATTTTTTTGTAGTGAATGTATTTGATTATAGACTATCTAGATGGGGGATATATATAAGAATAGAATGGGGGGTAGGGGAGATAGAGAGGGGATTAGGTCCAAACGAAGTTACACCTTCCAGGTTTGTGTATCAATAACAAATGATCGCAATATTGGATGTGTATTATAAAACATTCTATAAACTATACTTGAACCTATACTAAACTATGCTTGGGTCTATAATATAAGGCCAAGTGTTTTATCGTAGAAAAAATAACCGGTTGAGAATACCGGTTGAGAAACTAATAACCGGTTGAGAATATTTTGTTAAAAAGGCAATTACAAACCAAGATATAAGCATTAAAAAGTCGTGCCTGAACAGAAGTCACCAGAGGTTTCCTCCAACATTCGTTTTTGAAAAACCTGGAAAACCTCGATACTATATCTGTAAATAAGGGCGTTTGGGTCTAAAGTGGTATTGTTTTTAAGCATTTGGCAAGAAGAATTTGTTAATCTTCATTTTTCCTTCACGCAGACTTGGGCTGTTTCAAACGAGTTGTGCGGATAAAGGATGACAGATTGTCGAACATTGTTCTTTTCGGCCCACCGTCTAGGGCTAAACGGAAAGCTGATCGTCCTCGTCTGGGGTGGGAGAACGTCATAAAGAAAGATTTAAAGGAAATGGGAACTTCGTGGGAGGGTGTAAAAAGGGAGGCTTTGAATAGATTGGGATGGAGGAGGAGCGTGCGTGGCTGTGTTGGCCTCAGGCAGTTTGGTGCTGCGGTGAGTTGTTAGTAGTAGTAGTAGTAGTAGTACTAGAAGGATCAAAAGTCTGCCTAATGTCTTAGAGTTGGCTGCAAGTAAAAAGAAGTATTTGGTTTAAAAGGTCACATTTTGTTGAAAAAGATAAGATTGGTATAAAAAAAAATGGGTCATAAAAGACATAATATTTGATGCAGGGGAACCTCTCATCTCTCTAGCTTGGGTAATTTTAAATGTTCTGCTGTTATAATTATTTTGAAGGATAGATATGAAAGAAGCCATTGGTATTCTAGGCTACAAATCTATCCCGTAAAAATAAAATGAAAACAAAAGTTGCCCAAGCTCTTGGCAGCCACTTTGCAAAAATTTTTTTTACCTTTTTTTTGGGGGGGGGGGCATTCCTAGGGTTTATGTCACTCAGGGGAAAACTAATTACAATGCCCCCCTCCCGACTCAAGTGTAAGCAAAACAACCGAATCAAAATTAAAAATTCGATTAAAGGAGGCATCTCCCCAGCTAAGGTGCCCGGGACAGTAGCCTCGCCCCCTCCCTGTGAATGGCTGTGGGGGGGGGATTGTTGATTCGTAGTTTGTTTATGATCGAAAGGTTGCAGGTTGTGTTCGAACTGATACTATTTTTCTCCTCTTCTTGAGTTTTTCATCTTGTTTCAAAATCTTATCACAACAATTCTTTGGGTCTGTCACGTTTAAAGTACCAAAACAGTGAAAATGAAATCTGATTGTTTGATTTGGTTAGGTGGTATACAACAATACATAATTAATTACAATTAACATATAATAATTATACAATAATAATTAGGCAAAATCGGGGATTCAGCTTTAATGAAAGGCTGTATGCCTTTTCGATGTGCGGGTATGGAGTTTTCGTAGCGGGCGCCAGAATAAAAAAAGAAATAAGAGCAAAAATATCGACAAAAAATAGGCTAAAACACATCGCACTAAACAGCTTAGGAAGGTATAGCTTTTCTTTGACAATGCTCTTTGCGAATCAACATATTGTTTATGTTTGAGCTTTTACGGACGAAAAGTATTGTGAAGTTTAGCTAATGAGTTTTGCTTCTGTGTTTTCATGGTTCAACATGGCATTACGACGAAGATTTGATATCGTCCTACAAACTTCATAACTTTGAAACAACCTTAAGAAAAATCTTAGAAGATTATGGTTTTCAGGTATGAAGTGACATAAAATGGGTCTAAGGGACAAAAAAAAGTCTTTATTGTTTTTTTGCTTCTTTTTTATGAAATAAAGATGATAATTGAATAAGTGAAATCCACAGAAAACATCCAGTAATTAAAAAAAAGAACTGTGGTAGCAGAGTGAATGGATGCTCTGCTTGGCAATAGGGGACTCGAATTTCGCTTCCCACTGCCGGGGGGTTTTCGACAGAACTGCTCCCTGTCCCTGCAAAGAATAATTCAATAACTGAAACTTCGATTCGACTCGGTATGTGCCATCAATGGCTGTCGAGGATCTTTATCCTTTTTTCTAATTAACAAGAATTACGCTTATCATAAATTTTAATATTCGGAAAGAAACAACTGCAAATAATAAATTAAAATTCTGTGTAAGAACAAGTTAGGATTGCTCATGTCAATTCTATTTTTTAAGTTGGTTAACTTTTTTTGTTTTTAATTTTTTTTGCTTAATTCTTCTTTTCCTAAGGTGCATGAAGCCTGTAGGCTTTGATGAGATTGTGAAGCCACCAATGAAGTCAATGACTGGTATTGACGAACTCTTACTTGCTTCTGAGCTCGCTGAAACAACAGATTCAGATAATTCACGTGGGTATGTGCTGTTTATTTGTTCTTGTTTAAGGGAGGGGGGGGGGGTTT
>JAQQPU010005831.1:21567-36277 GCA_029168905.1 Artemia sp. Kazakhstan ARC1039 | reverse complement strand
ATTCTTTTCAGTAAAGTACAAATTATATTCTGGATTTTAGAAAGCATAGGGGTCCCCCCAGCCCTCAGGCCAAGGGTTGTAGGCTATGCCCTGGAGGCATATAAGGTTTTTATACAAAGCATTGTCATATAAACTTCGGAGTGGGGTTACTGGATTGGTAATAAGACGCTCTAGTGCTTTTTTTTCAGAGTCAAAGTCATCGGAGGGCAGCTATCCTCCCCTTCACACACACACGCATAGTTCTTTTCAAAAAAATTCTTTCAAATATTTCATTTTTTGAGTTTAAAAAATAAAAAATTAATAAGATTTTAAGGAATAAATATCAGCATATGTATAATAAACTGACAATGCACATTTTTTTTCAGTAAATTCATTTGAATTTTTTTCAGTAAAGTACAAATTATATTCTGGCTTTTAGAAAGCATAGGGGCTTGAAAAGCCTTGATCAGGGGAAACCTTGAAAAGGCTATTACACAAAGAATAAAACCGTTGATAGGAAAATTTGCTAATATATCAAAACTCCAATGGAAGGAGAGGGCAAGGGTCCTATACACCTGGCTCAAGTTACAAACTTCTTCTCTATGTTAGCTCCATAAAGGCGAAAATTTATCCTGAAGGAGTATTCCTCAAGAAACATTTGGATATTATAATTTTCATCAGGAATTGATTTTCAAGTTTGAGATGTTGTCTCTTTACTGAAGTACGACCTTTAAATTTGAGTTGCATCTGAATTTAAAAGAAAATTTGCTACAAATGGACGTGTTTTGTGCATTGAACATAAAACACCCAACTGTTTGGAGGATTCAACTTATTCTCAGAAGGAGTGAGGAGAAATACTGATCAACATTATACATATCACCATGCAACAGCTAACCCATTAAAATAGGGCACCTTGCATATATTAATTTTAAAAAAAACTAAGTTTTTGAGGGAAGTAAAGAGCAAAGTTGAAACTTAAAATTAATAAAAATTATTGCTTCACGGTCTATCTAACAAATATCAATAAAACTAGTACAAATAAACAAAATAATCACACTTCCCTATGTTTGTAGGATTATAGAAAACTAGCGCTTTACTGAAAAGAAAAGAAACCAAGAACAAAAGCTTAGGTTTTGAAAACCTTAAAAATCTTCTTGAGAAAAATAGTTACTCCTTCCTAACTGACGAGGTTGCCCACCTTCAAAAAAAATGTGTACACCATTTTGTTTAACATAAATTAATAACTCTTTCCTAACTGTCGAGGTTGCCCACATTCCAAAAACGTGTACACCATTTTGTGTGGCATAAATTTCTCGGCATTATTTGAAAAACGTTCATAAATTAAATATATATATTTTATTTTAACTGAAAGTAAGGAGCGACATTAAAACTTAAAACGAACGAAAATTACTCCGTATATGAGGTGGCTGCCCCCCCCCCACTGAAAAAATACAAAGACGATTGCAGTGTCGCTTCTGCATTAAATTTAAATTAAAAACGGACTAAGATTAACTTAAAGAAACAAAGTTCTATGAAAGAAGTAAAGAGCGAAGTTGAAACTTAAAACGGACAAAAATTATTGCTTCACGGTCTATCTAACAAATATCAATTTTATTATTGATACAAATATCAATTTTATCATTTATTATTGATCAAATATCAGTTTTATTGATATTTGTTAGATAGACCGAGAAGCAATAATTTTTGTTAATTTTATGTTTCAACTTTGCTCTTTACTTCTCTCAAATAACTTTGTTTTTTAAGTTAATCTTTGCCCATTTTTAATTTAAATTCAATGCAGAGGCAACACTGCAATGATCTTTGAATTTTTCAGAGGGGAGGGGCCAGCCCCCTTATTTGCGGAATAACTTTTGTTCGTTTTAAGTTTTAATGTCGCTCCTTACTTTCAGTGAAAAAAAAATTAATTTCTGATCGTTTTTCAAATAATACCAAGAAATTTATGCCACACAAAATGATGTACACGTTTTTTGAAGGTGGGCAACCTCGACAGTTAGAAAGAGTAACTATTTTTCTAAAGGAGATTTTTAATGTTTTCAAAACGTAAGCAAAATGTTGGTATGTCTAACTTATTTCACTAAACATCTCCCCTCCTCCCCCCCCCCTTGATGGACACCAAAAGCTTTAAACATGCAGGTATTGAATAGCAATAAACAAGAAAAAGTTGGAAAGTAACCTAATAACTAGAAAAATATCACAGAAAAAAAAAATACAAATAGGTTCTTAGTGCTATGATGTCTCTATATATATGACAAATAGTTTTATTCTGTCTATTAAATAGTAAAAAATGGAAATAATATGAATAAATAAGTATAACAATAAGTAATCCTTCTTTGAACATAAAACTTTGAGTGGCTCCAAAACCATATGCCTACACTTCTCCAACGCCTAAGTGGCAAGGGGTTGGGACCCGGGGCGTGATTTGTTACAAAAATAGTGTATGGAAGATTTCAGAATTCACAAGAAACTAACAAAAATAGTGAATTAGCGGAAAAATAATCATATATAAGGCACAAAACCATGATTGAAAAAAAATGCCTGAATAAGGAACTGAACCCTTGCCATTCTGATTCGTAGTTTAACGCACTAGTAACTGAACTATGCCGGCTAAAGATCAAATTCAATCTATTTGTTCTTGTAGGAGGATAGTTGTGTAACTTACAGCCCTTTTCCCAAAGACTATGGAGAGTTATCTCATCACCAAAAGCATAGTTATTGGATCTTACTCAGCAAATACATTTGTAATTGGCTATTATAAAACATTGGGTTAATATAAGTTTCTATTATAAAGAGTGAGAGCATTAAACTATATTTGGTGAAGCTGAACTTTTGCCAACAGAAGAAGGGGAGGGGGTACATCAAGGAATAGTCATTTGGAATTTCGAGATTCAATTATTTGTTATTCTATGAATTTCTTCCTCTTAAGAACATGCAATATTTTAAAAATCATTTTGCAGGCCTCAATGTTGGCTGACCGTGTTAAACAGTTCATAGTGAATTCTCCCAACAGACTGATAAGACCTACTAATAAGGCTGGGAGGGGGAGTATACAGGAGGGGTTCTTGTGAATCTCCAGTCAAGGATTTTGGCCATAATTATTACAATGGTACCATTTTATGCTTCCAAGCTTTTCCACTTAAGAAGTGGCACCAAAAGTGCCCTTTTTAGTGCTATATAGTACTTGCGTATGGTAGAAATGATAAAAAGCATGTAGATATTAGCAATAGCTTCCAAATGAGCCATTAAAGATCTCTCTACGAAGTTCAGGCAGCCCACTAGCCCCAGCTTTTCCACTTGAGACATGGCACCAATATTGCTATTTGGCACTTGCAGGTGGTGGAATTTATAGAGAAAACGTAGATACGAGAAATAGCTTTTATATGAGCTACTAAACATCTGTCTAAAATGTTTTGGTAGCCTGCTAGCCCCACCCCTTGAGAAATGACACAGAAAGTGCTATTTTGTGCCATATGGCACTTGCAGATAGTGGAATTTATATAAAACACGTAGATCTGAGAAATATCATTTGAATGAGCCATTAAGAATCTCTATGATGTCCTGGTAAACTGCTAGCCCTGAAAAAAAAATCAGGAGACAGATCAGTGCTACCCATGCAAAAAAGTGATTTTCCTTGTTGTTCAAGGTTGGGAATTGTAATTTCCCTGTATGAGGTTCTCGACTATGCTGATTCCAATGGAACAATTTTCATTTTAATCTGACACCATTTTCATGGGATTTCAAGCTTTTTTCAAAATCACCATAAATTTCTTTTTGCATTAAGCTTTTACTTTTAAGACAAACGAAAATAATAGTAACCATTCCTGAATCAGTGTCAGATGGCATTTGTTTTTAAACGCATTTTTCAACTTTTGGTTACTATGGGCTGTTGTTTGCTCTTTACTAGGTTACAGCTACCACTGCAACCCTGATACTTGGGACACACAAAAGATTTCTGGATCTCATATAATTTGTGTTAGAAAACCTACTTTTTTGTGAACTTTAGAGCTAAATTTTATCATGAGACATAAGTTTTTAGAAAATCTTATAAATAATATTGCATCTCTAGGTATTTAAGGTAAAGATGTACTATCTAAAATGAAGTAACTATAGTATACAGTTTTCCAAAGTCACACCAGGAAAAGAAGAAAGAAAGAAAGAAAATATTATCTTACCTCATATGCCATCCAAGCAGATAGGTATATCTGGAATGCATTATAGATCATAAGCACAAATTTGAGATCAAAGGGCTTTCTATTCTCCATTACTCTGGGGGCAACAATTACAAAAATTATGTAGAGCATCATAACACAGATAACAGGGATTGGCGACTTGACTAGAAACCATTCTGCAACACGAGAATCTAGAACAAAATGAAGACGTTTTCTAGAAAATTAATCTAAAAACCTTTTTCCACAAAACAAGTTTTTCAAAGAAAAGTAGAGCTCTACTAAGCCAAAAATGAGCAGAAATAAAGTCAAATAACCTTCCAAGAGTAAAACTACCACAAATCACAATTAATAAATAAACAAAACCAAAACAAACAGAAATTACAAAAAACAACCAAGTCAAACTCAAAACAAGGAAAAATTAACATCAGTATGGCTGAAAACCCCCATGCTTTCTCAAGACAAGAACATAATTTGCACTTTTCTGAAAAAAAGACCATGAATTGTCAGTTTAATATACATGTATTGATATTTATTCCTTAAAGGTTTAATAGAAAATGTATTTTTTTCAGTAATGTGCAAATTTATTTCTGGTCTTGGGAAGACATGGGTGTTGTCAGCCCTATTCATGGGGGCTGTATTCTTATTCCTTTTCTTTAGCTTGGTGTATGATTTTGATTATATTTTTAAGAAAGCAGTGGCAAATACCCTACAGACCAACAGTGTAAATAATTGCTTCTCAGACAATACTTTCTTTACTAGATACAGGGTTACTATATGCAAGGTACAACACCACAGATGAAAGAAACAATTATCTTCCAGACAATCTTTTGGTAAAATTCTAAATGAAAGGTTTGCTGTCTTGGAAAATACATAAGACTGAACATTGAATTGCAAGGAGATATGCTCAAGACTTTGTCTTCAGGGGGTTTCTAATTTCTCAGGAGACAATTTATGACAATATATTAATGGGGAAACAAATGTTCTCAAAGTAATGACCTATGACACACCAGAAAATGGCAATATGCCAAATTTCAGATAAAATTATATTGCTGCTTCCAAGAAAAAATATACATACATATTTACAATCAATGATGAATAAAAATAGGGTTCTTTAATGTTAATTTGCTAGCTAAAAAATGAACATACAATTCAATTTGCATTTCAATACTCTTTCAAAATATACTAATTGCTATCATTACAAAAACATCTCAGCCCCTGCTCCCCCTAAGGTTATAAAATGTAGCCCTAGAGTATTTAGCAAGTTATATAGTTCAAGTTTAGCATTTTTGTTTAATTTTTTTCTTTATTTTGTATTATAAACCAACTGGTAGAGAAATATATCTGCAAAAAAGTCATGCACACTCAAAATCAGCTAATTTTTTTTCTGCAGACTAAGGCTATATATAGCCCCATTAGGGGAAGGGCAGGAATATATTTATGAGCAAGCAATTAGTATATCTGGAAAGAACATTGAAAGAAACATGAAAAGGTAAGCTTTGCAAACAACTTTTCCATCTTTTAGATTGTTACAGTCTTAGATGAGGGAATGAATCTAGAGTATAAACCCTTTGGGAATGAATCTAGGGCCTAAAAAAAGAAAATATTTTAAATAAGCATTTTCACTATCTTAGAAAAGGGCTGAGATAGGTGAATGAAACATTAAAGAGTCAGTTCAGGGCCTAAATTTGTCCTGGTAAGATCTCTTGAAGAATCTAACTCTACCCTCTTCATCTAAAGTATACTGATCTTTGTGGTATTAAAGGGAAACTTTCAGAAATAGATTGACTTTATAAATGAGGCCTGAAAAAAGCATGTCGATCCTCATAACTTTGCAAAATATTAATTTACAAAGTTTCAAAAAATTTTAAAAACAGATCTTAAAATTAAAAACATGAAATTAATAATACCTAGTTGGGTTAAAATCCAACTAATATCATTGAAATTATATTTTCAAACCCAGGAGTCAATGAAAAGTAGACTCAGAACAAAATCAATGATTTTTTTGCAAAGTTAAAGCAGGTGCAGATATCTTCTATGCAAATTTTTAGGTGTGTGTGTGTGTGTAACTAAACACCAAGAAACTGAACCCCCTGTGCAACTGAACCCCAATGCAACTAAATCCCATTTAACTGAGCTCCCATACAACTGAAACCTTGTGCAACTGAACCACTGTGATCAGTTTTCAGTATTCTAAAAATATGAGGCAATACCATTGGGTAAAACACAAGTTAGAATCTTTAAATGTTGGAATTGTTTGTTTCTTAATGTCATTATATAAAAAATCCTGTCAAGATGATTCATAAAAAGCTATGTTTTCTAGTCACAAAAACAAAGAAAATTGGACATAGCAGACTACTAAAAGCCAAATTTATTTCTCCTTCTTTTTATGCCTGTTTATGTTTTATGTCTCTGCCCTGTCACTGTTGGAAAATACCCCCCCCCACGAAAAATACCCAACACCATCTATCCTATGGCTGGTTGGTTTCCAGTCACTTTTGACTTACAAAAAAAAGGACTAGAGGAAATGGCAGTCCCCCTCATGTGTGGAACGAATTCTGCTCATTTTCGGGTTTAATGTTACTCTTTAATATAATAACAGTGTAGACCAGAAATATTCCAAGAAATCAAGACAGATTAAATAATAATTTCACATTTTTTTGAAGGCTTTTGTCCCCCACACCAAAAGTCCTGGATACAGCCATGTAGATTTTATATCTATATCTACCTCTACCCTCTCCTTGTCTCTCCCTTAGAACTTCATATATGTTCATCTGAAGGCTCATTGAGAGTTGCAATGTTTTGGTATTAAAATACACCCTTTGAGGCATATCCCTCCCTCCCTAACTACAAAACAATCACAGAACCCCATTATAGAGGTTTAATGCCATTATATGCAAATGTTTGGAATTGCAAAACAACAGGGAATTTACATAAGACATTGAAATTTGTCTAGACCCTAAAAATATTCTGGATAGTTTGGGAGGGACAAAGATGCCTCAAAGGTACATTTTAATACCAAAACATCCCAACTCTCATTGAGCCTTCTGATAAATAAAGAATTAGTTCTAATAAAGAGACAAGAGGAGGGAGGAGACAGAAATTGAGGTATAATCCCCAGGGCTAGATTCAAGACTTTTGTTTAGAGGGTTATTTTCTCTGGGGGAGGGGGAAAAAACATATCAAAAATGTGAAATTGATATTTAATCCCTCTTGATTTCAGGCGACATTTCTTGTCTCTGCTGTTATCATAGGCAGCACAATAGTGTTGCCTAAGTAAAGAGTGATGTGGGCACAATGTATTATTTATTTGTCTTTTTTCTTAGACCAGAGCACTACATATTAATGGAAATGTTATAAACTTCAAAAAGGACTAGTTTGATTGAAAATTGATAGGGCTAGCGCCCTTTCAATAGTTGAAAGTAATGGAGGGCAACTAAACCCCCTCCCATGCTCATCATTTCCCCAAACACGTCCAATCAAAATTTTGAGATAGCCATTTTATTCAGCACAGTTAAAAAGTATGGAAATTATGTCTTTGAGGATGACAACCCCCTCCCCCCCAAAGCCTTCAGGATATGGGTTGTAAGTTATGCCCTGGGGGCATATAAGGTTTTTATAGAAAGGGTGGTTGTATAAGCTTTGTAGTGGGGTTATTAGATTGGTAATCAGAAGTTTTAGCGTGCTTTTTAAGATTCAAAGAGATTGGAGGGCAGCTACACCCCCCCACATGTCATATCTTCCCAAAATTCACCCAATAGAAATTTTGAGATGGCCATTCTTTTTTGTAGAAACTTCAAACAGGGCTCATTTGATTGGAAATTAAAAAAGCTAGAACCTTTTTGATTATCAAAAGTGATTGGAGGACAACTAACCCCCCTCCCATAATCACCGTTTCCCTAAACACATCCAATCAAAATTTTGAGATAGCCATTTTGTTAAGAGTAGTTGAAAGGTTTGGAAATTACATCTTTAAGGGTGACAACCCAAACAACTGACAATTTACCCCCCCCCCCCTTCTTCTGATGGACACATGAGCAGCCTAAATAACGTATGTTTTTATTGATTGATCTGTTGTAAAACCAGGTACTCTGTGTGGACTTGGATATATACAGTTTAGTTTAGGTGATTTTGCTGAATATTGGATTAAAAAAAAAACTAGGGCATGTTAAAGGAATAAAAATATGAATAATAATAGAAGGAAACATAATAATCTGATTAATGTAAATATGCTACATAGCCTTTGCTAAAGTCACAATTTAATTGTTGTTGTTTTGTTTTTTTTTGGTAGCTTTCTATGTAAAAGTAGGGGTAAATGAGACCATTAGGAAGAGGTTCTGGGGATGAGTTGTCAAGAATGCAAAAAAAAACATAAAAATGAGCAACAAAATCAACAATCTAAAAAATGTCTATATTTTAGTTCAAACATGTCTCTTTCTGGAGAGCTGCTATTTTTCACCTTTACCTCAATAACTGACATAGGCATAAGATTGACATATACTTGAACCTTTTTTTAGGCATTTTCCAAATATAATAATCAATTCACTTGTAAATGCCCCTCCTGCTTAATGGTTCCATATAGAGCCCAAAGAAGATATAAACACTAAAACAATGAAGTTCTTACTTTATAACACCCATCATTTTTATACTACCTTACCCTAAATCACACTTGCTAGCAACATGGACAAATCCAGCATATGCCAGTCAGTGATGATAGTGACTAATCAGATTATCATGCTTCTATCCACAACTTACACTTTCTGAAATAATTTCAAATAATATTTTGGTAAGTTAATTTAACCTATTCATTAGGCTAAATCATACACAGAGACAAATTGCCAAGTGAGAAGATAACTGACATAGTATAGGAGCTAGAATGTATGACTGCATTAATGTAATGAGGAAATACTTTGTTAGGGTTATTTATGGGACCATACATGGGCAGGAGTGCATTTACAAGTGAAAGAGGCTAATTAGTAGCCTAGGCTATATATTGAAATTATACCTAGTAAATTTTCAAAGAACATTTGAAAAAGAATCAATGGATATGTTCAACTAGCCTCTATGTCAGTTATGGAATCAGTGAAATTCTAGTTTAGCTACTTTTTGTTATCTTGGAAAGCAGTTAGGTTAGGAAAATAAAACTTTCAGTAATGAATCCAGGGCCTGAAACATAGCCTACTCTGGGATGGTATTGCCAATCTTCCACATTAACCCTCTTCTGACTTCTCAGTCTTAGAAATTTTCCTACTTGACATGTCTATAACTATTGACATTTGACAAAACAATATTTTACCTAAATTTTCAGTTATCAGTTTTGTTTTCTCTTGTTCTAGTTGTGAAAATGTAATTCAGGTTTTTTAAGTAGAATTATACGCCAATGGATTTTTTCTAAATCTAGGAAATATATTTGCAGATCTTTGAAACTTCATAAATTGGGATTGAACAAAAAGGTGATGCTGAAAACAGTTTTCCTGTACTTTGTTTAAGCAGAAGATCTGTTTTGCAAGATTTTATGGTAAAAATTCTACTTTTGGCTATCTAAGAAAGGGATGAGGTTAGGAAAATGAAACTTTCAGGGATGGGTGTCTACAAGCCAAAGTATAGGTTTAAATTTGGAACCAGTACTGCTCATAAGGAGACATCTTAAGAAAACAATTCTTACTTTATGATATACATAATGATCCTAGTTAAGATACTATCCAAGGGGAGAGCCTTTATACTCACTTCTTTCCTCTTTTTCCAACTTAAAAAAAAATTGTGAAAAAGCCATGCTTCTGACAAAAGATTTTTTATGTTTTGAAATTTGTGCAATAATTTTTTTTTATAGATGGCATTCATCCTGGCCATTCTTAGTTTTGTTTTTAATTCTTTTTAAATATGGTTCTAAGAAATTCATGAATTTCTTAGAACCTATATATTAACAGAGTAAATACCCCCACAACCCTACTGTGCAAATATATACCCAAAATTGCATTATAAATCTAAATATAACCAAACAAACTTTACCCCAACCCCTAAATATATCCAAATCAGGGTACATACTTGCACATCATGGGGGTGGGGTAAAATTCATTTGTGATGCAAATGATGGTTATATTTATATTCAGAATATAATTTTGGGCATAAATTTGCAAATTAGGGGGTAGGGGTTTATACTCTGTTAATATATAGGTTCTACAAAATTCATAAATTTCTTATAACTGCTAAACCTATTGAAGAATGGCAAAGAACACCATCTATAAAAAAAAAAATTTGTAGGTACACATTTCAAAACATAGAAAATGTTTTGTCAGAAGCATGGTTTTTTCATTTTTTTTTTTTTAAGTTAGAAAAAGAAGGGAAAAAGAGGAAAGAACTGAGGATAAAGGTTCTCCCCTTGGATAACATGTTAACTAGGACCATTATAAATATTAAAAAGTAAGAATTGTTTTCTTAACATTACTCTTTATGAGCAGTACTGGTCCCAAATTTATACCAAAGTATGTCATGGGAAGGCATTTTGAAGTACCTACCTCCACTCAGGGGCAGATCCAGGATTTTTTTAGGGGAGAGGCAAAATAGGTTGATCTAATAAATTTACATTAGGAGCAAATTTGCATTCATTAAGTAAATTACACTACTTTAGACTATGTTAGGGGGACATGCCCCCTTGCCCCCTGGATCTGCAACTGCCTCCACTCCTTCTCTCTCTAGAGGGTCCTGCAAGTTTACCTTAACAACATTTTACTGTAATTTTCAGTTATCAGTTCCTTTTTCTCTGGTATTAGTTCTGAAAATGCAATTCCTGTTATTTGGGTAGAATTTTAAGCCATATCAATGTTTTTTGTCAAAATTCAGGAAATGTAGGCTATTTGCATATCTTTAAAACCTTATAAATTGGGTTTGAGCAAAGTTGTAAAACTGAAAAAAAAAAATTGTTTTGTTTCATTTAACCAGAAGATCTATTTTGCAAGGTTTGACTTTTATAACACAGATTTTTAAAGGTCATCAAAGGTCAGGCCCCTCTAGAGGGAGAAAGAGTGGAGGCAGGTACTTCAAAATACCTTCCTGGGACATACTTTGGTAACTATTTTGCAGTTCATATCATTGACTTGCAAATAAAGTAAACATACCACTTGATGCCTTTTTGATAAATTTTTCACAAATCATATTATTAACTTACAAATAAAGTAAACATACTACTTGATGCCTTTTTTATGCTCTTTCCAAATATGAATATAATAATCATTTTTCTCAGAAATGAATTTTACAACCTACCCTATATACCAACTCAGGGTATATATTTGCACATTAGGAGGGTGGGGGTAAAGTTTAAATTTACCTCCCATTTACATCAGAAATAAAATTTTTCACTCCCACCCCCCTAATGGCCAAATGTATACCCTGAATTGGTATATATAGGGGTGGGGGTAAAATTCATTTCAGACAAAAACTATATTTGAAAAGAGCATAGCCTAGAAAAAAGGCATGAGTGGTATGTTTACTTTATTTGTAAGTCAATAATATGATTTGCAATAAATTTACCACCTTTTTTTATGCTCTTTCCAAATATAATAATCATTTTTGTCACAAATGAATTTTACCTGCACCTCTATATAGGGTGTCCCAAAACTCATTTCATCCCGGGGGGGGGGTTATCTTTGTAAATTTAATGCATTGCTACCTGATTTATGCCAAATTTTTTGCAGAAATCAATTATTAATTATTTGTAAGTCAATAATAGGCTATGAACAACAAAATAATTATCCTTTAGCCTGTAGACCCATCCCTCAGAGTTCCATTTTCCTAACCTAACCCCTTTCCAAGATAGAAAAAATTAGCTAAACTAGAATTTTACAATGAAATCTTATAGGTTATATAGCCTACTAACCAGAACTAGGCCTAGTAATAGCTTAGCACAGGCTACTTCCTTCAGAAGATGCCAACCACTAAATATTTGCCAAACACCATCGTCTAGATTTTCCCGTTATATCGAATTTGCCTTTAAAAATAAACGAAGAAATATTAGCAATTCAACATAATTACCACCAGATTCAATAATATTCTTAATAAAATCCATGCTGCCCGGTCTGAATTTGAAAATTCCGCGGTGTTACTTCATTTCTTCTTAAAGAAGCATCGCAGCTGACGCAGCGCAGTACAGTCTTTTTACCACTTTTCTTTTCAAAAAATCTGTAAAACCTTGGTGATTTTTGGTAGAAAATCGGAAGATGGCTCTCAAGACTGAGTAAAATTTTCAGTAAAAGTAAAACAAGAATCATTTTATTTTGTATTATGTTTTTGGAGGTTTTTGAGCAATTTGAGCATAAAGAACAATATTCTTTAAGTTCAGAGAGCAGATCTAGAGGAGCCAGATGTGGTTATGGAAAGAAAAACGGGATTTTATCGATTAATCTTGTCTAACTTGAGAAAGGGAAGCAACTAGAAGCTCGAAATTATCATGAAATACATTTGATTTTAAAACTAAGTGTAGTCGTATTTCATTCAGACTTTAAAATTGTTTAATTAAGACATTTTTTTCATCCACCCCTACTCTGAAAAATCAACAAGAAAGACTATACTTACTGTTTCCGCCTATCTGCTCAAGTTATTCCTGGTTCCGAATGGAACTCGTACTTCTCTGCTGAATTCTCCACAACAGATGCCACCCTACAGTCCGAATATGAAGACAAGCTTGATAAATTTCTGTCTAGTTGTCTAACCGACAATTTTGTTGTTTAGGTTGATTCTCTACTGCGAGCAATCCAACGCCTAAAGCGTAATAAATCTTTTGGCATCGATAAAATGAGCGCTCTTCACATTCTGCATGGAAGCAAGCTGCTGGTAAACCATATTGCTCTTTTAATGCAGATATTTGTTACCCAAGGAGTTGTATCTTCTTCTTTCTCTATCGGAGATCTCACTTCAGTTCCAAAGAAAGGTAAACTCGCTACCCAGTGCTCGTCCTTCCGCCCTATAACAGTAGCTACTACCTTGTGTAAGCTTTTTGAACTTCTGTTCATTGACTATCTGAACGTGAAATGCTATGTTCCACCTAACCAATTCGGATACCAGCCACGTCTCGGTTGTGCCCACGCTTTGTCGGTTGTCGCGAACGCACTGATCGATGCTGTTGCATCAAGCGAGACTCTCCTGTTGGCCGGGCATGATGTTCGTAAGGCGTTTGACTCTCTCATTCACGCCGCTATGCTACTCCATGCAGAAAAACGTGGAGTGAGCCCTTCATATATCAGAGCCCTTCGAGACATGTATTATCGTTTTAAAGTTCGCCTAATACTTCAACCATTTGCTAAAGTTGACGGCTCTCAAGTCTACGCACCAATCCCTAATATTTTTGTCAATGTCGAAAAAGATACCCGTCAAGGCGCTGTTTCTTCCCCTTCACTCTTCATTAATGGAGTTTTATGATGCAACGCTACAATCTGAGTATGCAAAACTAGGTCTTCAGTTCAATGCTGAAAAGTCCGAAGCTGTATTCTTCAACTAGAAGCAAATGCCGCCTAGGGATATTCTTCTCGGAAATAGTAGGATTAAGTCAGGAGGTCATATCATCTACCTTGGTCTTCCCATTGGTTCGTCAATAATGCACATGCGACAACTATTAATTGCTCATATTAAAAGTACAGGTCGGTTATCATATGCTTCTTTTGTAACTAATGAGTTACACTTCAACCGCCGTATTCTCTCGAAACTTTTTAACTCTGTCGCTCTACCACATTATCTGTACATATCTCCATTTTGGAAATTGCTCACAAATTCTGACAAGTCAAAAATTCGTTCAGTTTTCTTCCAGTTCGCAACATATCTTTTACGTTTTCCCTCTTGGACCCGAAATTCTTATCTAATTAGAAAGTTTAGCATTTCTAACCCTATTATAGCTGTGGAAAAACAAATTCGTGCTTATAATCCACGTTTAACAAAGTTGAACCATCCTTGGTCGTCAGTACTGGCCCAGTAGTTAAGATTTTTTTTTTTTTCTTTTTTTTTTTTTTTTTTTAAGTGTTTGTTTTCGCGCTTAGTGTAATTGTTGCAATTTTAAACTGATTGATGATTTAGTCTCTTTTCGTATGAGTCCAATTTAAGTGACGCAGGTTATTCTCAATTTTTTGTGTCAATTTTTCTCTGATAATATATTGCATGTATTACTAATAATTTATTTGTTTATTAAATATTAGTTCTTTTAAGCATTTTGTTTTATGTAAAAATCTAAAAGGATTTGTGATTGAATAATTTCCTTGTTTCTGATATCTATATATTTGTGAAATGTATAATTTCCTCGTGTCTATGATATCTTTATATCGGAGTATATGAATCATTTTTTGAGAGTGATCTGATTTCAAGACCTGCGGACGAAAGTGTCGTTTAATTGTTTTACCGTTTCTTGTCATATTTACACTAGTTGATATGATTATCTACTGTATATTTTTAATTTACTAATGATTATATGGTTTAATTTTTTTCAACAATGGCGGCTTGATGCAATGATGTTCATATTGCTTATGTTTGTTCAGTATTTAGGAGCCTAAAAAAAAAAAAAAAAAAAA
>JAQQPU010005830.1:22996-45257 GCA_029168905.1 Artemia sp. Kazakhstan ARC1039 | reverse complement strand
TAGCGACAAAGATTGTAGGAAAAAATCCAGGTTCCTTGGAGATAAAACTGTAGGGACCAGGTTAATATTGAAGCAAGAAAAAAACAAAAACAAAGTAGAGGTTGTTTGCTTACAACAATTCTTTTTTTTTTAAATCAAATTGCTCAAGAGTTAATCTTCATGCCACTTTGCTTCCTGTCTATGAAAACAGTTAATGTATAGTAAAATGATCATTTTCAAAATTTTTTTGGCCCAGAAATTTTCTCCACCCATTGAAAACAGTGGTACAAAAAAGTGGCACAATTAGAGCCTCATGAACCGACTTTTAGGAGCCACACAGCTGGATTGACCCTTTAGTTGGGAAACATCAAATCATAACTGAGCATATTAGGCCCATCCAAACTTTCCCAATTACAAGCTACGTTTTAATCTGGGAATTATAACATAAAAAGTGAAAACAAAGATTGTGGCTGAATATCCAATGAAAAGGTTCAAAGCCCTATCCATATCATCCATCTGTGATTGAGATTAAATAAAAAAAAAGTTTTTTTTTAACTGAAAGTAATGAGCAACATTAAAACTTAAAACAAACAGAAATTATTCCGTATATGAAAGGGGCTGTCCCCTCCTCAACGCCTCGCTCTTTACGCTAAAGTTTTTATTGTTTTAAAGAAAGTGTTGTGAGATCGAGTCTAACTTTAGCGTTAAGAGCGAGGCGTTGAGGAGGGGACAGCCCCTTTCATATACGGCATAATTTCTATTCGTTTTAAGTTTTAATGTTGCTCCTTACTTTCAGTTAAAAAAACTTGTTTTTTTTATTTAATTTTTGAACGTTTTTGAATTAATGCAGGTTTTGATTTTGGCTCACCGTACATGAATAATTAAAAAAAGAAATTGCAAATTAATTTTACTTTCATTTGGTTAAATGGCTTTCTCGAAAGTTGTTAAATTTTATTTACGAACGTTTTTATTAGTAATAAACATACGTAACTTACGAATTAACTTACGTAACGAACTTCTATATTCATATATTTTTAATACGTCTATTAAGGGTTTCGCCCCCTAGTCAATACCTCGCTCTTGACGCTTAAGTTCGAATTTTGTTCCAATTCTTTAAAAATGACCCCTTAATCACAAAGGTCGTTAATTAGAATAAATAGCTCTTATGAAAGTACTAAAAAATCTTTGGCTTAAAGAGCGAGGTATTGACTAGGGGGCGAACCCAATAATATACGTAATAATTTCTGTTCGTTTTAAGTTTTGATGTTGCTCCTTACTTTCACTTGAAAAGCTTGTTTCTTTTTAATTCAATTTCTGATCGTTTTTTAAATAATGCTCGGAAATCCAGCGCCCCCTTCATAGCAATGTCCCTTCCCCCATGAAAAATTCCTCCTTGGAAAGATCCTCCAATATAACCCCCGAACCCCCCTCCCCCCCAACTACCAGAAAAAAATGCCCCCTGAAAACGTCTGTATACTTCCCAATAACCCATACTATATGTAAACATTGGGTAAAGTTCCTAACTTTCAGCCCTCCCCTCAGAGTTTTTTGGAGATTAAGTCATCCTAAAAGACATATTTATTATATTTTCGACCATGTTGAACAAAATGGCTATCTTAAAATTTTGATCGGGTGACCTTGGGAAAAAAATGAGCGTGGGAGGGAGCCTAGTTGCCCTCCATTTTTTGGGTCACTTAAAAAGGGCACTAGAACTTTTAATTTCCGTTCGAATGACCCTTATCACGATACTTTAGGATCACTGGATCGATACGATCACCCCTGGAAAAAAAAACAAAAAAAAAAAAACAAATAAACACGCATCCGTGATGTTTCTTCTGGCAAAAAATACAAAATTCCACATTTTTGCAAATAGGAGCTTGAAACCTCTACAGTAGGGTTCTCTGATACGCTGAATCTGATGGTGTGATTTTCATTAAAGTTGTATAACTTTTAGGGGGTGTTTCTCCCTTTTTTCAAAAATCAGGCAAATTTTCTCAGGCGCGTAACTTTTGATGGGTAATACTAAACTTCATGAAACTTTGATCTTTGAAATCAGCATTAAAATTTGATTTTTGTGATGTATCTATTGGTATCAAAATTCCATTTTTAGAGTTTCGGTTACTATTGAGCCGGGTCGCTCCTAACTTACAGTTCGTGGTTACCACGAACTGTTTGACTAACAAACAATCGCATATATAGCACGATTAGTCATGTCCCTATTCCCTAACAGGGGATATCTTAGTAGAAGTGGTGCACACTCTAGAAAGAAACAAAACCACGACAAGTACAAACATATGTGGGAAAAAAACGTCACTGCACATAGTTACCTTCCTATCGAATTCATAATCTTCATCGATTTCTCCTTCCGAACCAAGTGCTTCGTCCCCTTCAAAGTCAGACCCTCTTCCAGATGATGGATCGCTACTTCTGAAATATTTTTTTTTAATAATATTAACAAAAGTATCAAAAAGAAAAAGAGAAACCAAGTTACATACGAAGCTCATCCAAAAGTACTCGCTACTTCTGTCAGGTAATTAAACAAACCGTGAAACATGCAAAAAGACGTCTGTTCTTGATTTTTTTATTTCTAGACAGAAATTAGGAATACTCAATAGAAAAAAATAAATAAAACTGCAAATCTTAAACTATCTTCCAATACAGCTTTTAGAGTTTTGTCGGTAATTGCAAAGCGTAGCACAAACTTTTGAATGCCAAGTCATAAGTATATTATAAAACATAGCTGCCTCTGTTGTTAACCATCGGGTAAAACGGCAAATTCTCTGAAGAACGTATCTACCTATATTCTATATATACATATGCTTCATATATGAGAACTATATTTTATTTCTGAATATGACCCTCTTTTGCATTTTTTCCTTCCTAAAATTGGTTAATTGATTTTCTTTTTCTTTTTTAGTGTTTGCAGTCATTTGTATGCTGCTTGAAATCTAATCCTTGTATCTGCTACTTTTTAGGATTTTTTCTGGTAAAGTAAAATACAATTAAAAAAAAAAAAATCACTTTTTAGTGTTATTTCCGTATTAACCCTTGAAAATAACAACACAAGAAAAGTGTACCATTGGAATCCAGATGGTCAAAATCCATGCCAAAGTTTTCAACCCTCTTCCTAAAAATCATATTTTAGCCAGTTGATTTCTTTTTTTTTGGTAACCCATCAATACGATTTGCCATGCATCTAAATATTTTAGTCTGATTTTTTTCGTTTCTCACTTTGAAGCAAGTAAATATGATTGAGCTATTATTATTCTTTTTTCTTTACCTGATTGTACCCTTTTTTCTTTACATTGAAAACTCAGAAGGGTTGTCCAAATTTTCTAATTTTTATATGAGTGACAATGAAGTAAGAATGCAAAAGCAAAATATCTTAGGCATGGATAATTTAGGGCACCGCTAAAAAAAACAAGTTTACCATGCACGTGCTAAAGGATTAAAGTTTAGGGGCTGGAAAGAGGGAGAAGGGCGCAAATTGAAAAAAAGATATTGATGGGTAAATTGCATAGGAACATTGGAAATGAAGAGAAAAACAGATGCAGGACGCATGGACCCCCCATAAATTTCACAACATTTCTTAAAGAACTTATTCACTCGCTTGCAGCAATCCTCTTAATTTCTTGCAGCATAGTTTGATAATTTATTTGAAGTTGCTCACAGCAATAACAATTTCTCCTTTACAGATCTTATTCCACTTTTACAGATCTTATTCCACTTCAGTTGATGCTGTAAACAAATTAAGAAATCGTCGCATAGACAACAATAGAAATTCTCTGTAGTTTTGATGTTGTATTCATGTACACAAATTGTGATGTTAAAAAATGTGAACTCATATTAAAAAATAAAATACAAAAATATTTTGAATTGATAGAAGATGTAGGCTAACGTTGGCAACTCTGGAGCTCCAAGTCATTATGAAATTGGTCTCGTTGGTAAACAAGTTGGTTCACTTTTAAGATCTATATCACGTCATTAGCCGTAATTTGTCATTCCATCCGTCATTCCATCCCTGTGCTCTAGTTTCCAGCGTATTTTATTGCAAAATTTCCTTTTTTAACAAAAGATTTGACCTGCTTGGATCTATGACAGTATTGAAAAAGCCACACTAGATTTGATTTGTTTTGAATTCAGCATACTGAAAACAGGGGGGGGGGGGGTAATACCTTCAATCGTTGCTTTTGTTTTAAAACACAGAAAAGTTTTAGCTTAGGTCAACTATTCTAACTAAAGAATATTTCTAAAAGCCATGAGGTGAAAGTATATCCTCGCAACCAAGGCCATATTTTGCTTATTTTATTTTATTGTTCACTGTTTAACTTTGGCGAAAAGAATGAAACATGAAATAGATCAAACCAATGCAAAAACAATAAATTCGGTAAACATATAACTTATTTTACGTCAGAAACAGATTTTACTTTCTTAAGTTTAAATTGAGCCAATTTGTTAAAACTGCGAAAACAAACTCAACGAATTTCAGATTTTACTATATCCTTTCCAGAAAAGTCCACTCTGATTCCAGAAAGAAGAGAGGAATCAAAGATTAAAATCTTAATTTAAAATCTTGTGGTCAAAAATCTTAAGATTAAAATCTTGTGCGAAAATCAACCAAATCTTCAACTTTTTTTTCAAATTTGCGGAACGATTTTAAATTTTGATTCGGCTTTAACTATATTTAAGATCTAGACATATCACTACGATACTTCCTTTGCAGAATTTATAGATTGTGGTACTGGATTCTGGACCTTCTCTATCGGATCTTGGAATTGATATCGACATCGGATCGAAATTTTGGATTCTGAGATTCTCCTGCAATGACTCCGTTTTTTTCTCGTACAATTTTGGACTTGTGGTTCAAATTTTACTGGATCACAAAAAGTTTAGGGTGCTCCTCCCTCCGCTGCGACGCCCTTTTCTGATAAAATGGACTTAGAAAGCAGCATCCACTTGCTTTTAAATCCATTACGGCTTCCATTGTTCAAATGTTGTCTTAGTTAAGGCATCCGAACTATTTTAAATGCTATAAGGTATTTGCAAGACATTGTTGTTTGTTGTTTTTCTTCTCTTCTCCCAAACGAACTGAGTCCTTAGCTTCTTTTGTATTCTGCTGTACACGAAAGCCGTTTCACTATTGTGACACAACCTGGGTTGAAAGTTATCATTCTATGATTACTGGATTTCACTGAGTACAAAGACAGGTATCATGAAAAAAAGACACGAAAGGAAGCGAACGCTACAGTTTATTGAATAGCAAGAGATTAAAATGTCTAAAAAAAATATTCTTGATCCCACAGATTTTTCAGTGTTGTTGCTTGTTTTGCGTTTTCCTCGAATTTACTTGTGTCACAATGTAGCACATGCCCTTGCAGTTCTATAGGGCTCTATCCGACTCGTCTGTTTATTTGGATTTGAACGATATATCACTCGGGTGTTTTGAACAGATTTGAAACTCGTTCCTAACAAGAAAAACCGGCGTCGGCCAGCAGAGCACCGCCGTTTCCCCTAAAAATCAGCTACTCGCGACCAAAAAGAAAACCGGCGCGGCGTCGGGGTCTAGTGCAATAGGAACATAGAAAACTCATCGGCACAGAGCCGGTTCTGCTTCTGAGGAAGGACTGTGGAGAGTATGTCCCGATGCTTCACGTCTTGGATATAAAGGCCGGATTCACTCGGCATAAAGCTGGGTCTTTACCTTCCACAGGGAGAAGATATATCCCGAGGCCTGGCTGTTTAAAAAAAGGACATGGATTTTGCCCCTTCAACTTTTAAGAGTCTATGGCGGTAATGAACACTGTCTTAATGGTAAAATCTTTCTTGTCGATATTTCGTCTGTCAAGACATCCTGCACTACTGAGGTACTTTAGATCAAGACTGATATTTCATGCAGGAAGGCCATATTATGTTGGTGGTAAGTCCTGCAAATTCTGCATTATTTTTGTTCAAACGATGATCTTGTTGGGGTCTCTTCATCTCAGCTGATCCAGCGTCCGATATTATGCTGTCTTGTAACCATCTATCACCGACGGCAAGATGTCTTGACGAGTCTCCAGATAATCCATGAATTATGGGACTGCCTGGGTCCCAGGAGTTAGTCCCTGAGCATTTGGACGAATTATCTTCCTATCACTACACCAGCCCACGAATAGTTGCCATATTCCATTACTAATTCAATGGGGCATCGATACTAGCCGGATAGTTGCAGGGTCACTTTTCCTGAAAATCTTCAATTTTAAGTTCATGCTCGATATTTTTCCAGTTGTTAATTATACCGTAGTGTAATTTAGTTTCGTGTGACGAAGCCAAATCTGTTGGAGCAAGCCTGACTGATCTCCTAAGGGGTATAGGCCAGTGTACCACCAGGCGTAAGCCAGGCTTTAAGACACCGTTTTGGAGTAAATAGCGTCATTTGGCAGTTGACAGACCCTCGAACCTTCTCCAGAACTTCTGGAAATATGGAGAATGGAGGAAAAGCATAGCTATGCTTGTTCAACCAGCTGTGTGCTATTGACTCCTGTTTATATTATATGGACCCCACATGGTCGATATCAGCCACTTTGATGATCCTGGTTTAGATAGTATGCCTTCTCTTACTTTTCCAATTGCTTCACCAGAAACATTTGCTGCTATCTAAACAGATTTTTGGCAAAAAAAGAACAAGTCTTCAGTTTTTCACTGAACTCGAAAGTCGATGATCGATTTACAGGAACACTTACTGAAACGCCAGAATCGTCCTTAATTAGAGCAGGTATTTGTCTTATCGCTTCTAACTCGAAGGAGAGATGTTCAATTCTATAATTTATATTTCTCACAAAAATCGTACAGGTGTGGCCTGAAGGTCAAACTATTTCAATTAAAAGAAACCATATGTCCTGTGATTACAGCACGTTCGTGGAACGTAAAAACCAGGTAATACAAAACAAGTGATTTTTTATATATCTGCACAGTAAACGTTCACTTAGCAATGACAAAAAAAAAAAAAAAAAAAAAAAAAAAAAAAAAAAAAAAAAAAAAAAACAAGAAACAAAAAACTAAAAAGCAGAGCCGGATCTAGGGGCAAGCACTCCAGGCGGCAGGCGGCATGCCGGGTGGGAGGTAAACCAGCTAAAGAGTGTAACTATAAAAAAACGGTACTTATGTGTTATATAATACACACTCGAGAAGTGAAGTTTGGTGAATACTAATTAAATAAAACAAAATAAGATGAAAATACACTACTTAAGTAACAAAATTATGAAAATTACGAAAAAGAACTATGGAAGGGGGGCCGCCCAGAGCGCATTATATTAAATACATAACCTAAACTAACATAACCTAACCAAAATACCAACTAAATATTCAATTAATATATAGCTATAATATAGTTTCCCACCGAGCCGAAGCTTATTGTCTCGTATAAACACCGTGAAAACCTGGCATTTTCTCATGTTCGCGATGCAAGTTCTCGAGTGTGTATTATATAACACACAAGTACCGAAAAAACTTCCCGAAAAATGAATTAATTCAGCATTTGAATCTAAATTGGAATGCTCAATTGTTTTGTGAAACATAATTACACGTTTTTAGTAGACTCTGGTCTTTCCCTCCTGTTTTGCTTTAAGGGTTTATTTTTGCATTGGGAATTTCGGATGATGCAGCGATGTTATGGAAATGGTTACGATTTCGACGGTAGTCTGCTGTCCAGCTAAGTAGGTGCCTTTGGTAAGCCCCCCCCCCACCTGTTAATAATATTAATTTTCCAGGGGCACCAATTCACAAAAATGTAGGGAGGCAAATACTTTTTTTTGACGAAGACATACAAACTGTATTTTTCAAAATATAGGGTGGGGGCTGTTTTATTTTCCCAATGACAATACCAAAAAACGGTATTTTTCATAATGTACCCCCCAATTAATACCCCTGCATGTTTACCCATGTTCCCCTACAATTCGTCTGATTTCGGGGGGTTTCGACAATTTACCACTTCATGGAATAGATTCCAGCATACGCGTCTAACGACGCAATAACGCTTTTATTTCGTTCAATGTCTGATCAGTTACGCCAAAAGTCACACTGAAGTCATTGCTCCCCAGTTTTAAAATAAAAGCGGTGAGCTTTAAACTACAAAACTTAACATTAACTGTTCCAAGGCAACTTTAGCGTAATCATAGCTTTACCTACATTTTTGTTTAGTTTACATTTAAGGCTTAAACGACTAAATAACAGAGAAAAAGGCGTAAAAAGTTCTTCTAACAGGTAAAATCCCGCCTTAATTGCTGTAGTGGCATGTCATAAATGACAGATAGCGGTAAAATAGATCCTCTATTTTTGAGCATTAATGCGAATAAGACGAATCCTGTTCAGCATAGTTGAAAGGTCATATAATCCTTAGTGTCCAAAAAGCCTAAGGATATTAGGGTGGGGTTTTCAGGGAATGTTCAACTAAAAGAAAACACGCAAAGTGCATGCAGCTTTTCCAAGGGAGTATATCGGGAATAGCTAAGGATATTAAGTTGGAACTTATATATGTGCATGCCACTACTACTACTACTGATATTTCTACTACTACAACTGGTACTTCTACTGTGACTAATAGTAAGGCTAAGGATATTACGGGGAAATTTTCAGGGAATGTTGAGAGGGAAGTTGAATTAAATCACAACTCACTATGTGCACACAGGTTGAAAAAAGATGCATATTAGCAATTTTTAGGAACAGCTTAGAGCATTAAGTTTGAACTTTCAGGGCATGATGAGAGGGATGCTCAACTGACCAAAAGGCAATATGTGCATGATACTACTGGTACTACTACTACTATTAAGGCTAAGGATATTGAGGTAAAAATTTCAGGGAATGTTGAGGGGGAACATACTAGATGCATGCAGGTTTTCAAAAGGGCGTACCAGCAATATCTTAGGAACGGCTTAGAGTATTAAGCTGAAACAAGTAGTGTTCTGTAAAGTGCAAATTCTGTTCTGGTCCTTTAGAAGACACAGGGGTGGCTTGCCCAACTCCTCTTTGTGATATTTTCCACTCGTTTTAAGTTTGCCTTGGTTATCTACTTTAATTTCAGTTCGTTTTGGGTTTTATTTGTTTATTGAGAGTGATTTATAATAGTTTTACGCTTGAAAATTATGACTTCATTTTTGCTTTTTGGGGGTTAAATCTAGGTTAAAACTTTTGTTTGAAAAGTTCCTTTTGTGGAAGATTTTTTTTAATTAACTTTAAAAAGGAGCGAATCTGCCTAATAGTAACCGAAGCTCTGAAAAAAAGGTTTTTCACAACAATATATAAATCAAAAGAATTTACTTTTTATGGTGGTTCCAATTAAATAAAATTCATCAAATTTAATAATGCCCATCGCTACTAGCCTAAGAAAATTTGCCTGATTTGAAAAAGGGAAAAACACGCCCAAAAAGGCAATCAGTCTTGAGGAAAAATACACCGTCAAATTCAGCATATCAGAAAGCCTTATGGTAGATGCATAGGCTTCTTTCTATAAAACATGGTTTTACATTTTTTTTTTTTTTATTATAAGTTTTTCAAAGTATAAGACGCGTCATCTTCATAGATAAATATAAAGAGGGTCTTGTTCTTGAGGAGGGGGGAGGAGGGAGTAGAAACTAATCTCAAATCTGCCTGGATATTGAATTAAGCCTGAATATGGGTGCTGCGGGGTGGTAGCTCCCATCTCACTGCAGAAAAGATATTTCCTTTCTAACATAAGAGATTTATATGCTTATTGGTACAAAAGGTGGAGAGGTAGGGTGGGCATCATGAGCGACGTTAGGGAATTTTCCAGGAGGTGAGGGAAGTGTCATCAAGGGCTTAGTTTTATCGACGTTTAAATGGATATATTGGATTTTATGTTTATTTCTTATATATTAACGATTCGTGGCAGTGAACTGTAACTGAAGAAAGATTCGTGCTAATAGTAATAGCGAATCTAAAAAAGGATAGATAGCAAGTTTTTATTTGATATTAAAACTCGTTGTATACACTAAAAGATTAAATTAACGCACAAAAGCCTGAGAGCCTGAGGAAACTTGTCCAATTTTCGTAAAAAGAAGAAAAAACACACAAGGGCGAGTCATTTTGATGAAAACGACATCATTGAATTCGGCATATCAGATAACTCTATTATGGAGGCTTCAAGCCTCTATCTGCAAAAATTTGAAAGTTGGTATTTTCCCCCTAGAAGGATGATGACGGATCCATGTGTTTAGTCGTTAGTTTTTTTTTCTCAGGGGGGATAGCATCAAACCAATTGTCCTAAAATATTGGGAGTAGCACCGTTAGAAAGGGAAATAAAACTTATACTGATCTTTTATACTGCAAAGAAGATCGTGCTACAGAAAAGTGGCGTCCTTTGTCATTTTGCGGTAAAAAACGACAATTCTAGCCCAAATGGCACCAAAAATCTATCGAGTAAAATGCTGAGATGGCCGGTGCATCCTTGTATAGGTGGAGGGAGTGTGCTTTAAGACTCGAAAAATGTGACTTTATGCCCAAATTCTCTGACTTTCCGTGAGCCTTCAGATAAAAATAGGAGGTTTGGGGAAAGGGGGCTAGAAATTAATCTCTAATCCCCTTTGATCGCTGGAATATTTGAAAATGGGATTTGAAGGAAGGAGTAAAAGCCCTCCTTCACATTTAAGAGAGCCTTGGATCAAACAGTTCATATAAAAAAAATATTAGTGAAGAGCGACCCTTGTCAAATGAAACCGAAACTCTAAAAAACAAAGTTTTGATCAGAATATATGCAGCAAAAACCTTTTATTCAGGCTGATTCTAGATATGCAACAATGTATTGATTTCAAAGTTTTTGATTAAAAGCTATTAGCAAATGAAATTTGCATAATTTTATGAAGCTCCAATTTCCTTAAAAATACTTCCTTATGAGCTCTTCCTACCCCATTCGGGGGGGGGGGGTGCTGCTTTTCGTTTGACCCCAGATTAATGACCAAAAAGAACTACCTTTGGCAATCTGCCATCATTAATCCGTAAAACTTGTCCTAGTCATCTCAGTATTCCTTTAGTTATAGCCCTGAAAAGTGGGATAGAACCCCTAATTTGGTACAGCTTGTCGTTTGACATACAGTAAGTCAGGCGCATACACAAAACTATCTGCATACAATTCCTCTATAGCCATTTAATAAATCTTCCTCTGACTATCGAAGCAGCCACGTTTCAGAACAATATTTGACTACTGTCATTACCATAGCTTCTAATATTTTAATCTCGGTTCGCAGACATATCTTCCTATTCTTCCAAGTGTTTTTCAACCATGAAAACACCCTGGGCCAAGGCTATTCGTCTTTTCACATCTTCACTACATTCATCGTCGTTACTAAAACACTACCTAGGTAAATGAAGCTATACACTTGATCGATCTTCTCATTACCCAACATAGCCATTTCATCTTCATTTATTCCTAGTCTAAGCAACTTAGTCTTCTTAATATTAATTTTCAAACCGAACATTGTACCCTGAACACTCAAAACCTCCAAAAATCCATCCATTTTGCTAACATTTTTATCGAGGGTACTCAAATCATCTGCATAATCTAAATTTAGGATATTTTTACCTCCTCGTTTGATATCATGCTCTCCGATAGCCTTTGTCTTGTCCCTTAGGATAGAATCCATCAAACCATCCATATGAACGGGATACGACACACCTAAGCTTAATTCCGGATTCAACATCAAACGAACTACTAACTTTGTTTCTAATATTGTAATCGTACATCGCACTAACGACTTTAATGTGCTTATCTGAAATCCCATACAAGGATAGGACCTTCATTGAAGCTCTTCTATCAGCTGAATCAAATACCTGTTCAGAAATCCAAAATTTAACACTAAAGGGGTCTGATAATTCAATTACTTTTCAATTATTAATCTAAGAGTGTAAATTTGGTCGACGTATACTTTGCCCTTCCTTAAATAACACTGTCCTTCTCTTAGAACTTTATCTCCAGCATTTTTTTAGTCTAACAAGAATCATCATGCTAATTAATTTGCTTCCTAGAGAAATCAAGCAAACGTCTCTATAGTTACCATACTTGCTCCTGTCACTTTTCTTAAAAAGTGGTTTAATCAATGTTTTCTTAAAATTACTAGGAAATTCCAGTTTTTCAAAAACCATACTCATAATCTTCAATAATTTATCTCTAACTTCGAAGCCAACATATTTTTAAAACTCATTTACCACACTATCTGCCGCAGAGGTCTTGCTAATTCTTAATCCCTGTTAGTAATCTGTCTAACTTCTTTTCACAGAATAAATCGTCCTTCACGTTCAATTTGTCAAAAAATTTGCCATTCTTTCCAATATAATTTTCTACACCTTTATCATGGTTGAGGCCCTCTCAAAATGTTCTCCCCATCTCTCTAACACTTTTCTTATCACTAATTGAGGCCCCCTTCCTATCTTCAACTGGAACAAGTCCAGACAGACTGCTTTACCTCAGTTTCCTAACCCGGCGACATAATATCTTTTTATTATGCCGCCTGGCTGCATCTTCCAAGTCCTCAGCAATTTTACTCATGACCTCAATTTTGCACCTCCTCAATATATACTTCAACATCTTTACTACTTCCTTTACTTTCCCATTTTTCTCACATGATTTATTACTCAAAAACGCCCTCCTCTTTTCTACCAAGCTTAAAGCCTTATTGTTAACAATACAAGCTGCGTTTCTAACTTTCCTCCCTAAGACACCTTGCACTACTTCGAAAAGAATTTCCTTAAAATTATTCCATCCATCTTCTCTACATTGTCAAATGTTCAACTCCCCAGTATCATTTTATACTGTAACTAGAGAGTTCTTCTCAAATCCTCATACCCGAGTCTACCAAAGCCATGACTTCCCAGAAGGTTACAATTCCTAAATTTCAGCTTCAGATTAACTCTAGCCAATACTAGATGATGATCCTAACTTTTGACATCAATAGCTAAACTCTAACATAGCACAGTGTATTGCATCGACCCTGCCAGATTTCGATTTACAACAAAATAACAAATAGGTTTGCCCATATTACAATCATACGATTACCACGTTAACCTATGAGCCATTTTGCGACCGAATTTTGGCTATATACGAGTATAGTTAGTGGCTATAGCTACATTGTTATATCTATAAAGTCGCAACAGTCTATAGCCGTTGCTATTTTTCTTTCTTACACCAGATATACCTAAGCTAAAATAAGATCTACATCTATTTCTACCAGCCTGAGCATTAAAATCTTCTATTTAAAGGACCATATTTCTAACAGGGGTCCTGTCTATTTTTCCCTGTCGCTGTATATAAAATTCATACGAGTCACTTCTATCTCCACCAATCGGTTCTACAGGGACATACGCGATACCACTATGACTGATATCCTACACTTTTCAGTCACAAAATGAGCAACAGGAATTCTAATATTAACACATTTCCAACCTAAGCAAGACTTACAAGCTTCTTTATTCATCATGAGCCCTACTCCCCGCATATGTGCTCAATCCTTTCCACATTGATAAATAAATTCATTTTCAACTAGTTTAAGATTTCCTAACCCTGGGAGAGAAGTTTCTGAACCTCTTAATAAGTCCAGTTCAAAACATCTGAATTAATCAGTCAAAATGTCAATATGTTAGTTCTTTTATAACGTTGTAACGTTCCGAGTTACAATTTTCATATCATTTAATTCACTGAAATTGTTACAGCCTTAGAAAAACAAAGGGTTCCACCAGTACAGGCCAAGGACTAATGCTCTTAGTCAATTCTATACAAAGCATTTAAGCTGGCTTAGAACTGGCCAGCAAGAAGTCTTTGGGACCTCTAGTTGAATGGAGGCTTTCTACAATCCTGGGCTCATCTTAGTCACTACATGGTTTTCCACATTAGGCGGTGCTCTTCTATTTACAAGAGTTGACGTTCTCCGCAAGCAATCTAAAGCCTATTACCTCAGACTCATCATATGTTCATGCCAGAAAAATTATATCTCGATGGGGAGGCAGCACATAACAGATAACATAGCTAGGAAGAGCTTATTCACACCAAAATAGCACATCAAAACAAACAAACTTGGTATGCTATTAAAAACTAATAGAAATTGAACTAAAAGAACAAGCAACTTTTTCTTTCAAATGAAAGTAAAGAGCGATGTTAAATTTGAAAACAAAAAAAGTATCCAATATATGAGGGTGGCTGTCCTCTCCTCTCCCCTCCCCCCTGTTTACACTGAAGTCCTATAGTGGTTTAAGATACTTCTTATTCCAATTTTAATGCTCTTGTGTTTGAGCAGTCGTTCTTAAAGAACTGGGACAAAAATTCAGACTTAAGCGTAAAAAGCGGGAGGTTGAGGAGCAGTAGTGTCAATACACAAAAATAGGGAGGGGGTCAATTTATTTTATTGGGTGGGAGGGGGGAATTTTTTTTAACTTACTGAATAAAAATACTAAAAAAAGCATTTTCAACGAAAATGCTCTATAAAAAGGTGTTTTTAAATAAGGGCAGATCATGGGGGGGGACATTTCCTTCCTCCCTATCGAGGCCATTGTTGAGGAGAGGACAGGTATCTCATATATGGAATAAATTACACTTCTGACATGAAAAAATATTCTATAGTTTAGCCTCAAGGATATAGCGTGGAACTTCTACTGGGAGATAATGCTTCATTCATTATTTCTCCTAACATAACTTGATCTATGATCCTAACCCGATTATCAATTGAATTTTCTTTGTTTTACTTTAAGTTAAGTTTAAGACATTGTGTCGCGTCAGTAACAGCAGAAAAAAGGAAGCGAAAGGACGGAGTGAAACGTATCGAAAGGACGAGAGAGAGGAAATGGGTAAGATAGCTTATAAATAGAAAACTTAACCTGACAAAATACTTTCATGGACGTTTTCTATCAAATTCATTTCGAAATCCATATAAAAAAAGAAGGTTCAAGAATACTAGTACTTCCTGCGAGAATAAATGACTCACCAAATCAAAAGAATAAAATAAATAAAATCAGCAGGAAATAGAAACTCACCGGGATGTTGGGCCAAAGTTACCACTGCGGAACGGCAAGCTAAATAAGAAGACACAAATAAACACAATTTTAAGATTAGTCCACTTAGCTACCAACAAAAACAGTCACTGAATAGCATCAACCAGCAATGGTCAAACCGCGTAAGAGAAACTATTCGACCACAACTAATTTCCAGCTAATTATCTACAAAAACCATTGATTCCATCATACATTTCTTACAGTATTCTAGACATGCCAAAAAGTTTTGCGAATACAGTAAAATAAAAAAAAAATTGAATGACATTCACCTAATTAGTCACATCCAGAAGCTGATTTCTGATTCTTTTTGCCTTTCCACCCTACATTATGGGACCAGATAGTTAACAATTTCGATAATTAAAATTTTAGAAATCTGAAAAACTAGCATTTTACTGAAAACACAATATCGACGCAACAAAACACCATTAGGAGTACAAAATGAGTACTGTGCAGAAAATAACAGACTCTTTTACTCTCAACAGACTTTCACCGGTCATAAAATCAGTAAATTATTCAATTTTGATTCCCTCAAAACCTCAAGTAAGAACAGTTTTCAGTAAAGCACTAGTATTCCGGAAAAATTTAGGGAAACGCTACGAGTCAATTTATTTGAACCAATATTGCAAATATATGTTGACTAAAACACGATGCAGTAATTTTTGCTCGTTTTAAGTTTCATCTCCGCTCATTATTTCCGTCTGAACTTTGTTTATTTTTCATTAATTTTGTTCGTTTTTAGGTTTTAAAAATACCTACAATAAACCTTACACGAAAATTTGTGGTTGAAGGTGATGAAACTAAAGAAGTCGCATGAGTTTCTGCTAAAATAAGGTTTTACACATACATTGGTTTTACTTTACATCTTCTCAAGCTTTTCCAACAAAATCTAGATTTTTGTGACGCAAGAAGTAGAGGTTGGAGAAAAAAAAAAAAAAAAAAAAAAAAAAAAAAAAAAAAAAAAAAAAAAACAACGTTAATTATGAAATAGTGTCCTATATGAAACATAGCGATTTTAGAAAACTGAAGGATATTAAACGAATTTTAGATGCGTAGTTAATATAATTTACAGAAGATTGTGTCATTACTACTGGAATTGTTCTGCTGCATTATTGCAAGCAATTTGGAACTTCTCATAAAAAAGTTCACTTTCGTTATTTTTGCTTCTCAGATTTCAACACTTAAGGGGAATCGAGATCACTTGACAAAAAAAGTTTGGAAGACAAAAAAGCAGCATTTTTGTTGTTATATGCTACTTTATGTTCTGTTAGTTAATAGACTATTCATGAAAAATATTAAGAAGTCTGAGAGGGGGGATTGTAGACCTCAGGCTCAGGGTTTTTAACCTTGGAGATTATGATAGTGCCCCTTTCATCCTTCCCAGCCTTTCTGATTATCAAGTCAAATTTATAAAAAACAATTACATATGAAAATTAGCTTTAAATGAGCCCTTAAACAGCTCTCCATGATGTTCCAATGTCCTGCTACCGGTTAAGAAAAAAAAAGAAGCCTAAAATAGAGAACACGTCGGTGCCACCCATGTAATAAAAACAGTGATTTTCCTTGTTGTTCAAGGTGGGGGACTGTAAGTTTCCTCTTATGGGTTTCCGATAATGGCAATTCCAATGATGTAATATTCCTTTTAATCCAATAATATTTCTTAGGTGTTTCAGGTTCTTTTTAAAAATTCCTGTGAAATAGCAATTTACTATTAAGATCGATTGAAATAATAGTTACCATTCTTGAATCAGCTGCAAACAGAATTTTTTCCCACCGGAAGTTTTTTCTTAACGAATTTTTACCTTTTAGTTACTATGATTAACTCTTTACTAGGTTGCTGCTATCACTGCAACACTGTAATAGCCATACAGTCCAAAATATTGACAAGAAAATAGTTTATATGAGATAGGCCTATTATGGCAACATGTTAAATAAAATAATTAAAAATGCTGTCCGTGTAATTGAAACTTTACGTTTATAAATTAGTAAAGAAAATATATTCACTAAATTGCTCACATGAAGGTATATTTACTTGAGGTAGGACTTTCAGACTTCTGACAAGAGTAGTCCAATCAAAAGATACCAATAGGGATGGTAAGGTACGGCTTATACGCTCATAATTACGCATTTTATCTTATTTTTTTCCATTTAGTAGGGAATTTTCTAAGTAAAAGGTGACATTCATGTTGAGTAATGAGACCGATTCTCTCCTCAATACTTCTAAGGAAAAAAAATGAAAAACAAAGAAAGAAGATATTTATTTTACACAGCATCGGCAATAACACGAAAATGTATGAAAGGAAGGCAGAGGTTTTATTTTAATAAAGATTCAATCTTAAATTCTTTTCAACTTCTAAAAATAAAGATGCAAAAAATAAATTCAAAAAAATATGAAGGGGAGGATTGGGTTGTATCTATTTTTCTTAAGAAAAAAAAAAGAAAAGTGGGCAGCCTAGTAGTTAAATAATCCGAGCTTAGTTTGTTTGCTCTCTGTAATAAAACCGTTTTCTCTCTGTATCTCAGTATACACTCGGAGATAATCAGCTTAGCCTGAGAGAGATAAACTACAATGCAAGTATATTTCAATTAAATATTTAATATATAGTTGTCATTTTTGTTAGGTTAGGTATTCAATGTAATATGTTCTGGGCGACCTGCTTTCCATAATTCTCTGTTGTAGTTTCCATAATTTTGTTACTAAAGTATTGTACTTTCGTCATATTTTAGTATATTTCATTAGGATTACCCTAACTTCACTTCTTGAGTGTGGTCGGGATATCTAACAGGAACCTAAAATTGTTTTTGAAAGTCTAGGAGGGGGGCAATTTTGTTTTTCAATTTAAAGGGAGTTTTATTTTCAATTAAACAAAAGGGGGTTTTCAAAATCTAGGGATTCTTTGTCCACTATCCTAATTGGCGCTCCTGATATTACGTTAAACCCAAAAGAACAGAATTTCAGGAATTTTATTTGTCTTTAAAGAAAATTGACCATGCTAAACTAAATAACAAAGCAATCAAAAGGTTAATTTGATGAGTTTTAAGTTAACAATTGTGATTGAAAAGCTGCAGAATCATTCTCTCTTCTTATTCCCACGGGCACACCCATTAGGATGTAAAAATGGACGGAAGTTTAAACAATCAGCCAGAATCAAGGGAACCGAAAGGCGGAAGCAATTGATTTGCAGAAAATTTCTGAAGGAAAAATGGGCGCATGTTTACTATAAGCAAGGGCAGGGGCTGATCCAGGATTTTTTCAGGGGGGGGGGTGCAAGATAGGTTGATCCTACAAACTTGTGTTAGGAGCAAGTTTAATTAACGCAAACTTGCGTTAATTAAGTAAATTACACTACTTTAGACTACGCTAGGGGGCACCCCTCTCTCCCCCCTGGATCCGCCACTGAGCAAGGGAGGACTTAGGTACGATGGCCAGAACTCCTAGAAAGTCTGGGACAGTCTAGGACCAAAGAATCATGCCCTGTTTCTTGGAAAGTTTTTGAAGTGTCCTTTAATCCCTATAACCCAAAGAAAAGAAGATGTACGGTTATTTAAACACTTTAAGATTTATGATTAAAAGAGGAAACATTGCTGTTGAGACATTTAAGCCCACAAATTTTCTCCCCAGAAATTCTTTCCAATGGATTTATATTCTTTCCGTATTTCGATGTCTACATCTTGTCATTGTTTCAAAGCCTTTGGTGTAAAGTGATCAAATAACTAGCATGTAGCCATACCTGTTCAAAGGGGGATTCTCCCTTAGATTCGTTCAAAGGGCTCTCCTATAATGAACTGAAAAGTTTAATTACACTCACCTCTTTTAAGCAACCTCCAACCAAAAAAAAAACTTTAATATTCCTCTCCCAAACATTTTAGATATATGCACTTACGTACATAGCCCGTAGGCAAATAATATTAAAATCAAAGGTACTTATGCATTATACGGGCCAACGAAAGAACTCAAGTTTGGTTAATGCTAATGAAATAAAATAGGATGAATATATAACAGTTTAGAAACAAATTTGGGCTATGTATTTGTATATTAGGGGTGGGGGGGGGGGGTAAAGCATTGCATATATTAAATAGGTACTGGTGCATTATATGCTACACAGCGCTATAGACTGTACAAGCAAACCAGACATGAACACCCGTCAAACGGGTATTTGCTATCTAAATTGATTGCAAAGCGAGGTTTCTTATCGAGTTTACAATATTTAAACGATTGTTTTTCGGGGTTTAGGGGGGGGGGGGAAGTTACCTAGGTTAGGTTACGCATTTAATATATGCTATGCTATACCCCCACCCCCCTAATGTGCAAATATATAGCCCAAATTTGTTTCTAAACTACGAGGGCTATTCAGAAACTAGGGAACGTTTCCGTCTGACGCCACCAGACACGCGACGATCACGTATGTTTTTGTATGCGCGTGCTCGTAGCTTCAGTCGGCAATCGGCATCCAGCTGTGAGAACGAGAAAATCTCCGCACTGCCCGTTTTTTTTTATATTCCAATTTAAAATGTGCGCTGCAATTTCAAATCCCGCCAGTTGTGAAGTGCGGTCCGTAATACAGTTTTTGTTAACGAAAAACCGACAGAAATGCATCGGCAACTGTGCGAAGTCTATGGCAACGACGTAATGAATGAAAGTTCAGTGCGAAAATAGTGTATCCGGTTTAAAAAAGGCCGAAACAACGTGCATGGTGAAGAGAGGAGTGGCCGCCCGAGCATTGTGACAGACGATCTTCTCGCCAAAGTTGATGAGAGGATTCGTGGGACTCATTCAAATGGGAGATTTTCCCACATCCACCCTACAGTCCCGACCTAGCATCAAGTGATTTTCACTTGTTCCCGAAGATGAAGAACTGGCTAGCGACACAGTGTTTTGATGACGACGACGAGCTCTGGGCGTGCGTCACTGAGTGGCTGAGATCGCAGGCGGTGGATTTCTATGATGAAGGAATTTTGAAGCCTGTCCACCACTACGATAATTGCCTTAATTTGTTTGGTGATTATGTAGAAAAGTAGCATTTTAGTCACTCTTTCAGATGTATATAATAAAATATTTTTCCTGTACCTAGTTTTTGTTTTATAACAAAACGTTCCCTAGTTTCTTAATAGCACTCATATTATTTATTCATCCTATTTTATTTTATTTCATTAGTATTGACCAAACTTGACTTATTTCGTCTTTAGCATATAATGCACAAGTACCATTAAATACGTAACCTAACCTAGGTACCCCTCCCCCCTAAACCCCAGAAAACAACAGTTTAAATATTGTAAACGCAATAAAAACCACGCTTTGCATTCCATTTCTCCATTGCAAATACCCATTTGATGGGTCTCCTTGTCTGGTTTCCTTATACAGTATATAGCGGTGGGTGCCCGTATAATGCACAAGTACCAAATCAAATTCTATTATACATGTTATTTCTAAATGTTCTTTTTTTGTAGCCTATATAGAAAAAAAAACATTTTTCATTTCTTTCAAATCCAAATTCACCCTAATACAATTTGATATTCATGAACTTGCAAAACAAAACAAAAAATCCAAACACACCTATGCATACTGACACAAAGGTTGGAACTAAATAGCAGTTAAGCGCACGAATGAAACAAAACCGCAGAATTCGCTTCCATTGTCACGAATCAACCTTCGAACCTAAGCAAGATCCTTGACAGGAACGACAACTCTGTTTGCTTCAAAAATAAAATTTTAAACTGGTTTTCATAACCGAGACAAAATGAAGAAGTGTTAACAAACAAAATGCAAAATTTCCACGAATCTTGGTACGATGTTTCTTCAACTCAGTAAAAAAGGCCCGAAATAAAATATCAAACAGTTCGTGGTAACGAACTGTAAGTAAGGAGCGACCCGGCTCAATAGTAAAAGAAACTCTAAAAAACGCAATTTTGATACCAATAGACACATCAGAAGAATCAGATTTTTATGCTGATTTCAAATATATAAGCTCTATCAAGTTTAGTCTTACCCACCAAAAGTTACGCGCCTGAGAAAATTTCCCTTATTTTCGAAAAAAGGGGGAAACAACCCCTAAAAGTCATATAGAACTTTAATGAAAATCACACCATCATATTCAGCGTATCAGAGAACCCTACTATAGAGGTTTCAAGCTCCTATCTGCAAAAATTTGGAATTTTGTATTTTTTGCCAGAAGAAAGATCACGGATGCGTGTTTATTTTTATTTATTTTTTTTCCCAGGGGTGATCATATCGATCCAGCAGTCCTGGAATATCGTGAGAGGGCTCATTCGAACGGAAATTAAAAGTTCTAGTGCCCTTTTTAAGTGACCAAAAAAAATTGGAGGGCAACTTGGCCCCCTCCCACGCTACTTTTTTTCCCGAAGTCACCCAATCAAAATTTTGAGATAGATATTTTGTTCAGCATAGTCGAAAATCTAATTAATGTCTTTGAGGATGACTTAATCCACCACTGTTCCCGGGAGAAGGGCTGCAAGTTATAAACTTTGCCCATTGTTTACATATAGTATTGGTTATTGGGAAGTATAGGCGTTTTCAGGAGGATTTTTTTTCTAGTAGGGGTTCTGGGTCAGAGTAGGGGTTAAGGGGGAAGATCTCTCCATGCAGGATATTTCCTTGGGGAAGGGACATTTCTATGAAGGGGGCGCCAGATTTCCCAGCATTATTTAAAAAACGATCAGAAATTAAATAAAAAACAAGTTTTTTTTCCAACTGAAAGTAAGAAGCAACATTAAAACTTAAAACGAACAGAAATTATTACGTATATGAGGGGGTTCGCCCCCTAGTCAATACCTCGCTCTTTACGCTAAAGTTTTTTTTAGTACTTTCAAAAGAGCTATCTATTCTAATTAACCGGCCTTTGTGATTCAGGGGTTTGTGATTCGAACAAAATTCAAACTTTAGCGTAAAGAGCGAGGTATTGACTAGGGAGCGAACTCCCTAATATACGTAATAAAAACATACGAATATAGAAATTCGTTACGTAAGTAAATTCGTAAGTTACGTCATAACAAATTTTCGAGAAAGCCAATTAGCCAAAACAAGGAAAATTAATATGTGAATTTTGTTTTAATTATTCATGTACGGTGAGTCAAAATCAAAGTTGTATTAATTCAAAAACGTTCAGAAATTAACTAAAAAAAAACAAGATTTTTTAACTGAAAGTAAGGAGCGATATTAAAACTTAAAACGAACAGAAATTATTCCGTATATGAAAGGGGCTGTCCCCTCTTCAACGCCTCGCTCTTTACGCTAAAGTTT
>JAQQPU010005830.1:0-22896 GCA_029168905.1 Artemia sp. Kazakhstan ARC1039 | reverse complement strand
AAAGGGGCTGTCCCCTCTTCAACGCCTCGCTCTTTACGCTAAAGTTTGTCTCTGTCTCACGACTTTATTTTTTAAAACAATAAAAAACTTTAGCGTAAAGAGCGAGGCGTTGAGGAGGGGACAGCCCCTTTCATATACGGAATAATTTCTGTTTGTTTTAAGTTTTAATAATGCTCATTACTTTCAGTTAAAAAAAAACTTTTTTTTTATTTAATCTCAATCAGAGATGGATGATATGGATAGGGCTTTGAACCTTTTCATTGGATATTCAGCCATAGTCTTTGTTTTCACTTTTTATGTTATAATTCCCAGATTAAAACGTAGCTTGTAATTGGGAAAGTTTGGATGGGCCTAATTTGCTCAGTTATGATTTGATGTTTCCCAACTAAAGGGTCAATCCAGCTGTGTGGCTCCTAAAAGTCGGTTCATGAGGCTCTAATTGTGCCACTTTTTTGTACCACTGTTTTCAATGGGTGGAGAAAATTTCTGGCCCAAAAAAATGTTGAAAATGATCATTTTACTATACATTAACTGTTTTCATAGACAGGAAGCAAAGTGGCATGAAGATTAACTCTTGAGCAATTTGATTAAAAAAAAAGAATTGATGTAAGCAAACAACCTCTACTTTGTTTTTGTTTTTTTCTTGCTTCAATATTAACCTGGTCCCTACAATTTTATCTCCAAGGAACCTGGATTTTTTCCTACAATCTTTGTCGCTACATGTATTCACAGATTTCGGTAAACATTAAGATTGCTAAAAAGCTCTAAAATGTTACTAAAAAATTTCACTTTAAATCTTATCTTTAGGCTAAACCGAAAAAAAGAAAAGCGATACAGAAGAATCCAGAACAGTTAGATCGAAAACGCTAAAACCAAGAAATAACAGCAAACACTGTCTCCAAGTATTTGTGCAACCACGGAAACCAAAATCAAACATTAATCCAGTTCACATAAGATTTGACCTCAAACTAATTGCCAAGTATCCAGTTTGGTAACTTTGAGAAAAAAAAATCACTGAAGCATGTAGAACATCGGTCGAAATTAAACAGGGAAATCGAATATTTTCCCGTTTTTTTCGAATTATAAAGGGTTATGTTAAAAATGCATTAGAAGCTTAAAAGATAATTATGCATCAAGATTAATTCTGTGAAAGAAACTGTATTCCAATAAAACTCAAATACTCAAAAACAATAATATAATTTCTATAAGGAAAAAAGCGTCAATGTGGTCTGAGACTATATATTTTATTTTTTTTTTTTGGCAAAACGCCAGACTATTTATGTCTTTGGCCAAAGAAATTATTGATACTTTGGCTAAAGAAATTATCGCGGTCAACCGATTTATTCAATTCGATTCGCTCTTCTTCTTCGTGCTATATTTTATGGCTCAGGCAATGACCGCACCAGCTCAGTAAAAGACAACAATTACAGTCAGTATTAAACATTTGTCACATAGTATATTGATTCAGGCTTTATTCATTTTTCTAGAATCTTGAAATGACGTTTCCGTCGAAGTTGATATATGGACAAGGAATTTTGAAACTGAAGAGAAATCCAAATTGACTTTCTTATTGAGGATAGTGAATAGCTGTTTTGGACAGTAAAATATTTAATCTCCAGTACGAAAACCAGGGCTGCATCTAGGATTTTTGTTTGGGGGTGGATATTACAGAAAACAGTTGTAACCTTTTGGTTAAAAAAAATTGTTTATATGGATTTTTTTTGCGTTTTTACGAGTCGGACGAATATTTCGGGAGGGGGGGGGGGGCAAACTCAATTCCGCCCCCTGGATACGGCATTGCCGGATATTAATCAGACTACTTTTCAGAACCCTCACTTAAAATCAAGTCTTGCTTGGTTATTTGAAGCAATTATTTCTACCAATGACATAGAAATTTGAATATTTGTTTTTATTTTACGACTAAAAAACATAAACTATTTAGTAACTTACTTAATGAAACTAAAATTAAGCCTATTTGATGCATATTCTGATTCCCAGTTTCCCCAATATTCAACAATACAAATGAAAGCCAAAAACAAATCCAAGAACCAAAATCTAATTTGCACTTTCTGTTTTAGGAAAGGAGCTTCGATTAGACGGCTTCACGCACAGAGACGAGAAAATTTATCCTGATATGAATGTGCTAGAAACCACAGCTAAACCTAATCTGGGCTGGCTATGTTTCAAGTTCAATTTTAAATCCCAAACATGTATCTGGCAAATAGAAAATCTTGCTAAAATACAAATACACGTTGATCCTGATGAATCAAATTCGAATTGCCTATTCTATATGGATGTCGCAGTGATTTGATAAAAATTAGTGCTTTCATCTAATTTATAGCAATCATCAATAATTGACTTGATCATATCATTGCGACATAAGCGTAAGCAATAAGGGGACTTTAAAAGATTCAAACAATCGGTGATGGATTATTTATTTTCTTTTTAAAGAAAGATGGTATACCGCAAAGTAAAACCCTCAAGTGCATTAGGGCGATAATAATAATAATACTGGGTCCCATGCATTTTATTCTTTCAATTAAACTTCAGGCTTACTATGCCTTTCATTCATATTGAGTGACTGGACTGTTCAAAATTCAATCATTTTACGAACATGATCAGAAAATATGTTTTGCAATAACAAACACATTTTGACCGTTCAACAGTTTTTTTCATCTACAAATGCAAATTATTTATGAAAGATAGGATATAAACCAGAAATAGGAACGACATGGCTCCTGAAAATTATCTTGTGCCGTAGGCAGCAAATCGTCCTCAATTTTTGTATATCAAGAGATCAAATCCCGCATCCTACAACGACGAATTCCTACAATAACTAAGCGAAGAGATATATGGCAAAGACCAATTGCCTTACTGCGAAGAAAAAAAAAAAAAAAAATCAACCTTGGCATTTTTAGGAAGAATTACTTGAGCATCCCGGCCGTCGCTGAGACGGTGTTCAGTGTTGCATGGCAGAGTTTGGTTCTACAGAGAACAACATTAACAGCAAAGAAAATTTCAAATTTTATGCTTTTGAAGTTATTTGGTCGTGGGGGAGCTTAGATAGTATCCAGATGTCGGGATGTGCACTAGATTGAGTTCAAAACTCTTTCACAAAGCCTATGTATCCAATGTGATCTTTTGACTTGGACTAAGGAAAAAGGTAGTAAATACGAAACTGAGATAACATAGACCTTTAAGAGAGCATGAAATTAGAGCAAGCAAGGCCGTCATATGGGATAGGAGGGAGGGGGGGGGAATTCGAATCAGCCTCCCTCGTTATATCACTCTTTATAGATGGCAAGTTTTAATAAAAATGAATTTTTGAAACATTGCTTAGAGGATGAATTATGAGATAAATATAGTTTTTAAATTTTACAAAACTATAAAGATTTATACAAAACTTATAAATATAATTTCGTAAGGGGGAATAGAGGATTTTGACAGGTTGGCATGCGGTGGTTTACGTTGTAGATAATTGGGCGACTGTTTGTTGATATGTTGATCAGCGAAATTTGGATTGAATCAAATTTAGAATGAGGGTATATTTGTTTTTCCATGTTCACTGGACTGTCCCTCTGGACAGTCCTGTGTCAGGGTCTTGGGCAGCATGGAGAAGTATTATGTTGTTATATATGTTCTACATATTTTGTTTAAGAAAAGAAGTACAATTTTTGCCATGTTTCCTAACAAGGGCCTAATTTGCTATGGGTCACAAGGGGGGGGGGGGGCTGCCCCTCCCAAACCTCAGTTCCCCCCCCAGACCCCAGTTTGCCCCCCAGCTGAAATTTAGTTTCTTTCAAAATTTTGTCAAAACTAAGATAAACCTGCATAATTCAAGCATCCACAGAAATATACTATAAGTACCTTTATGGTACCAAATGGCTTATTTTTTAGTTTTTACTGTCATTTCCACCTGATTTGAGCAAATTTGCTCCAACTTTGCCCCCCCCCCCTCCCTCTTCCCCAGGATTTTGACGAACCTACACCACTGTTTCCTACATTCTTTAATATATTTTTGTCACTTAGAATTGAAATTTTATTGTAATTGAACTGAAAATCATCGTAACTTAATTATAACTGCTTCAAAAAAACAACTGCAACCAATAATCGAATTGTATTTGCTTGAAAAAAAAAAGAAGTTTAATTGCTATATTGGTCAATTCAAGTAACCTCTTATTTCTGTTAAGATGCTTGACTGGTATCAAAAGAAAATATGAACCAGACAAAACAAAGAATCTTTAGTGCTTTACAAGGGTTTAAGAGGAATTAAAAACTATCAACACCATTACCTGACAGAACTAGAAAAATTCGAAACTAACTTAATTAAAATTTTGCATTTTAGTTAAATGCTAGTTAAAGCTTGAAGTTCCTTGGAATTCAACCTAAAACTTCTTAAAAGAAACCAGACACTTTCGTTTTAAAATTCTTTTCCTGGAACATTGAGTCAGGTTTCAGTTAGCTTGTGGAACAATGGATTGTTAGAAAGAAAATTATACATATTCTGCCTCTGTGGCAAAAGCGGTTTTTTGATATGAGGACCAATGTAAGGCAAAAGTTAAAAGAGATAAATAAAACAGATACAACTACTTTTTCTATTCAGCTTTGTGATTTTAGTGTAAGATAAAATCACAGGGTGCTAATAGGTATTGGTCGTTTTTTTTTATGAATTTGAGTTTCTTCGCTAATATAGCCTAAAATTTATGAAGGTAATGTGTAGGTGGCAGAATTTTATAATGTTTTAAACGTAGTTTTTTTTTTTAAAGTTAAGGGCTGGGCACACGTAGCTGATTTCGAGAACTGATTTCCAAATCAGCGCCGATTTTAAAAGAAATCAGCGTCGATTTGAGGTTGAAAAATTTTCTAGTTTTCGGCGCCGATTTACAAATCAGCGCCGATTTTCATCATGATCATCACAAAAAAAATACGGATACAAATAAACAGTCAGCCAGAGATGTCTGTGGTGAAAGACCTCGCTACTGAGCTGAGAACTAAACTGAAAATTAAGCTAAGATCAATTATGCAACTATTAATAAACTCCAGTTGACTATTTGTGTCCATGATTTTTTATTTTGAAAATCTTGCGTAATAAATTTTTCTTTCAATCAATTTTTCTTGCCGCTATCATTTGTCCACTGATGCTGAAATCGGTTCCCGAAATCAGCTACGTGTGCCCAGCCCTTTAGTGCCACTGAGAGGAGATGAGGTAGGATTAAAAAAGAAACAAAAAGAAAAAACTATATGGGAACGGTAAAAGATGAAAAGTGGTTCGAAGAGATCTTGCAAGAGAAAGGACAAATAGAGCAGTGACTCACCTAGACCTTTCCCTTCTGCTTTTTCGAAGCGAGTAACCCCGTCGGAAGCCAGTTTTGTTGGCAAGTGAAGACCTAAAACGTTGAAATATGAAATAAATAACTATAAAGTTTAAGACAAGTAAAAGAAAAGCATATGCATGACAGTTGGTACATCATTAAAAGGATGCCGGAACACACGGAGAGATGAGGGTATAAATATTATCTATTTATGTAAAAAATAAACATTTATTGCAATATATGCAATTTTATCATTGAATCACCCAGCATTTATGAAATAGATTATAGTGGAACGCTGCAAAAAAAGAAAAAGAAAATCCAACTTCCATAGAAACCAAGACACAATACTCAATATACATACAAAAAACGTTTTCTCATTGCTTTACCTTTAGCATTGACTTATTCCAAATGCTACATAATTATTTAAATAGTTCCTTGTAATTTATACTAAGATATGTCCCAGATTTACGGTCACTGTACCAATGGGTTTGCAATAAAAAAAAAAAGGATGTCCTGTTGTTGTGTTTCCCACAAATGGATTTTTGGGTCCAAGAGTTTATATTCCTTTTCACTTTTCTATCATATTAAAAAAAACCGGAAACTGCGTATCACTGTTACTATCAGGAATCCGCATCGGATTTGACACGGAAAAAAAAGACGAAAAAGCAAGTAAAAAAAAAGAAAAGAACTTACGTCGAATCTGGAACAGAAATCAAACTGTCTTCCCCTTCTCCTACACATTCAAAGCTTGTTTCGTTTACGCCAATCACGAAGTTACTGCAACAAGATAATATCACAGTTAGATTTATTTTTTATTATCAGCAATAAGTGCATCTACTAAAGTAAAAGCAGTAAACAAGGTACTTCAATCATGCTGAAGTCTTCTTGAATTTTTTTTAATTTTGTTGTCTACAATGGTCTATTGGACTCTTTTTCCTTCAAATCAGTGGCAACTTGCGTCTCGACCAAGTCGCTATTTTGACATTGTCAATGTCATTTTGACAATGTCAAAAGAGCGACTCAATAGACTGAATGCCTTGAGCATTATAAGGAAAATAGCCTGGGAAATAGGCTAAATATAGTTGGGTTAAGCTCATTTGTAAGAAAAAACATAAGTAAATACATTCCAAAGCATTTATTATAACTAAGCTGTTTTTCTACTGTATTTCTTTTATGAAACACCTTTATTGCAAATAAAAGAATAAAACCGTAATTGATCGATATGTAGGTTATTGATAGATAAAATATTTGGATAGATTGATAGATATATTATGCATAGAAGAAATGGCACAGCACGCTATATTAAACATAAAAACCAAATTGATGTTCTTTGTAATGGTAACCTGTAGATTTGCTAGGATGTGCAATTTTTCCATTATGAGGGGGGACTGCAATGAGAACCAGATCCACCATGAATTTATATTAACACAGATTCATAAATAGATAAGGGATTGGGTACTATGTTTTCATACAATCAGCCATGTATGCAGGAAAGTAGGAGGGCAAAGACTTTCGTCCCTGTGCCTCCTCAAATGTCAAAATTTTAATGAAATATCGCGTAATTTTTATTATAAAGTTCCCTACAAGTTGAAGATTTTTTAGCGTTTTCCTTAAATTTATGCCATCCATCCCATCCCAAAGACAAACATTGAGCTAAGACCATAAATTGGAAGATAAACCAGAGACAACCCATGGGTATTTCCATAAATTAAACATGACACCAAAAAATCTTACTGTTTCTCAGGGGCGTAATTTGCTATGGGGCAGGGGGGAAATTGCCCCTCCCAGACCTCAGTTTGCTCCCCTCCCCAAACCCCAGTTTGACCCCCCCCCCAGCCTGAAATACAGTTTCTCCAAAAATCTTGTCAAAATTAAGATAAGCCTGCATAATTCAAGTATCCAGAGAAATAGGAAATTTTTCTTTAGTATATATTTACCTTTTTTGTTACTATATGGTGTATGGTTCATTTTTCAGTTTTTACTGTCATTTTCACTTGATTTGGGATAATTAGCTTCAGCTTTGCCCCCCCTCCCAGGTTTTTGACGTATTAAGCTACTGCTAGTTCTACAAAACCCAATACATAATCAATACCATTCAAAATGAATAAAATGTCTTACCCATCATTTACTTGTTCTTGTTGAGATTCACCTGAGTCCATGAACAATATTTCTCCAAGTTAAATCAAGATTATCTAGAATAAATATTTGAGGATAAGCATTAACATAGGTAAATGAAATTTGGGTACTTTCCCATTATATGGGCCTTTACAAGGAAACCAGTCACAAAAAAACCATTTTTGACGGGTTAATTCAAGAGTCCGCTATAGAGTAATGTAATGCATAGCATGGTTTTCAACGCGTTTACGGTATTTAAACTGTTGTTTTTTGGGGTTTAGGGGGAGAAAAGGTACCTAGGTTAGGTTAGGTTACGTATTTAATATATGCTATGCTTTACCCCCCCCCCCTAATGTGCAAATATATAGCCCAAATTTGTTTATAACTATTATATATTCATCCTATTATATTTCATTAGCATTAACCAAACTTGAATTTTTAGAAAGGCCCATATAATTGGAAAGTACCGAAATTCGAAATAGTGAAAAGCTTACCTAATTTAAAACACTATTAGCCAGATTTCTCAGTGTTGGCGCAAACATAAGAAAATTTTGTACTTTATATTTGGAATATTTTAATACCAGCCAACCTATAGAAAAAAAATTCAAATTGTTGTTTGATGTTGCAACTTCATGGGGTACAATTGTCTTGTTCGTATTTTCTTTAATCTCTATCATGTCCTTACAACTTTGCATTCAGGGTATCCCCAATTAACAATAATATCTTGAAATTTTCCCATGCTGTCACTATTTATAATAGTTTGAGTCATTGAATATAGTAAAGAAATTATATTACTCAAGCACAGTTAGTGCAGAATTGAGCCACAAGTGGGCTGAGTAAGAGGAAAGGGAGGGAACAACATCCCTTCTTTAGATAGCTTTCAATGGTTTTTATAATAGCAAACAGTTTAGTGCAGATTAAGCTTAGTTTGATGCAACCTCGACATGTGAGTTTCTTTATAAGCATAAAATGAACTGAGTTTTATCTTTTATTTCAAACTATTAAGAACTACATTTGTAGTTCAGCCGCTGCTATAGATATTCTCAAATGCCATATTGTGAGTACAAAACAGTCAGTAACAACATAATTTTGAAAAGTTATATTTAAATCATACCATTTTACAACATTACATACAAGCAGGGCTGCAAATACAAAGGGAGAAATCCTCAGGGCCTTTGCTCCAGAGCAGCTCCATTCATACAGGGTCTCTCACATACTGCATTGCAACTCAATATCTTGATAGCCATACGTAGGAACAGGAAGATTTAATTATTTTCCTCCAAATTATCCTGTGTATGAGAGAGGCTGCCAATCCCCCTATTTTCTCACCATTTACATTAAAGTTTTAGTAGTGCTAAACTGAAAGCTCATTGAGTGCAACAAAGAGTCAATTGATGATTGTAAGAATTTTATTAATTGATTATCTTTCAGATCACTTAACTGAAGATTTCATTGGTTAGAGAAACTGTAAATTAATAAGTGGTTTGGTTTTCAAGACTGTGTAAGAAAACAACCTTTAAATGTATCCTCTTGTGTCAGAGCAATTGTTCTTGAAATAACAAGGAGAAAGTCAACTTTTAGTACAAAGGCTATAGGGGCTAGAGGGACAGCAGCCAACCTCAGATAAAGGATGATTGATGTTTGTTTAGAATTTTATGTTACTCTTTACTTTTATTTAAAAAACTATTTTTAAAAAACTTAATTACTGATAACTTTTAACACATAGAAGGGGATAATTTAGATGTACTTACTTCACTAATCAAATATAACTTTCCTAAATAAAAGGGCATCAAATCACCAGTCACTACACTTTGGTTCAGCTTTGTTTCACTACATTTTGACACTTATAAATTAATATTATTCATTAAAACTATTGGTTAAGCAATAAGAGGGGAGCTCCAACAGCCTAAGCACCCAAAATGAGCTCTTAGTTCAAATGTGTTCCTCCTAATGAAGAAAGCTCAGAAGTTATGAAAATGGCCTGGGAGGCAGGTGTGCTTGCCCCCTTTGTGGGGAGTATGAGGACCACCTGGAACATTTTCTAAGTAGTTGCCGAAGTTCCGAGAATTTAAGGAATAGCTTTTGCCTGGGGATACACTACAGGTCCAGGGTATCTTGGAGACCTATTGTAGAGAGCTAATTATTATGATGAAAAGTTTAATAGAGAATATTTTAGAGGCACAGAAGGTATGATTTCGATGTGTTGAGTACTATTGTTTGGTTTGCTCAATTTTGCATTTTTTCTGTCTTTTTTTGTGTGTATATGACCACTGGCTTTTAAATACACATGTGTATGTATATTTATATACTACATAATTGTTAGTTTTACTGGGCAAACACCCTACACTTATGGTTAATTATGGGCGCCAAAGGATCCTCTGAGACTGAGGCTGGGAGGGAAGCATATTTTCCTTAAATGTAAAAACAAAAGTCAACAAAATCTATGCTTCAAAACCCAAAATGAGCTGCTGCAAAGTCAGGAATAATAAACAAACCAATAAAATTCACTCCAATGGAGGAGCATAAATAAAGAAAGACTCCTGCCATGACCATCCCAGAGTTTTGACTCTAGGTTAAAAAACACATTTCTATCATAAAACATAGACAGCTAATTTCCACCTTATCTGATAAATCTCTATAAAACCTGTATTAGGTAGGCTAGGCTATACAGACAAGAAATTTGATTTTTTTTTTCCACCATTAGACACATCTAAATTGTCTTAATCAGTATTTCATTAGTTTGAATGTCTTAACAATATGGAATGCTGACTAGTTTAAATTACTGAAAGTTAATAGTCAAGCCTAATCATAGATGTAAATTTTTAGATTGGCTCTAGTCTCAGAAAATACTGCCCAATCTCAAAGACAGGCCCTAAAATTAGGACAAAGCATCTCGCATCAGGAATATTTATTCCTGATATTTATTCCTTAAAATATAAAAAGAGTAAAAAAAAGGTTTTTTTTTTTTTACTTATTTAAGTAAAATAAGTGAAAACATTTAAACATGTTTTGTTTTCAGTAAAGCGCAAATTATGTTCTGGCCTTGAGAAGGCATAGGGGTTATCAGCCCTACTAATGTTAATTTTTGTTTGTTTCAAGTTTGACTCAGCTATTTATTCTAACTTCTGTTCATTAAGAGTTTCATTTATTTATTGATAGTGATTTGTGGTAGTTTTCGCTTGGAGGATTACTTGACTTCATTTCTACCAATTTTTTGGCTTAATAGAGCTCTTTACTTCTCTTTGAAAAACTTGTTTCATGGAAAACGTTTTTTTAGATTAATTTCTGTTCGTTTTTTATTGACAAAGTCATTTTCATGAAAAAAATATATATTTTATATCTTTTTGTTTTTTTTTCTAATAAAATTAATAGTTTGGCTCGGTATTTGTATGTTGGGAGAACTTGTTCAACAATTTTTAGTCCTGACACATATAGTATATTTTAATTTTATTTTATACCTCCTCAAGTTGACCTGAAAAAAAAACAACTTAATATTGCTCCCAAAAGATTCTATCTATGCTCTTTGACAACCTAGATACACTTACAATCAGTATATTTATTTAAAATGTAAGAGCAGAAGTAGTAATGGTAGTAGCCCCAAAAGCTTAAACTTAATACCCTCAGTCGTTCTTGATATATTGCTGAAGTGTATTGGTTATTGGCAACCACAAACACAATGCTTTTGATTTATTTTTAAAGTAGCATTTAGTTGTATAGCATAATAGGCCAATTGCCTAATTATGGAGATTTGACATTTTTTTGTTAAATTGGAATGCCCCCTAAACACTTCCTAAGAAGTTTCACCTTAATACTCTTCGCGTCATCAGTTACAGTAACTGTAGTTGTAGAACTAAAAGTATACACATACTGCCTTCTGGCTAGTTCAAAATCCCCCACAACTTATCGTACTCTTAAAGATCTAAATTAATAATATAAGCTGTTCTTGAGATATTGCCTTGTCACCTTTTTGAAAGTCCACATGCTCATAGTTTGTTTTGATTTAGTTCAATGTCCACCTAAATATTTCTTATATTTGATTACTGAAGACATTGTTATATTCTCTTTGATTATTGAAGACAATGCTATATTCTCTCACAATTTTGATTGAATGTGTTTGGGGAAAAGAGGATATCAGGGAGGGGGGGGGGCTATTTTCTCTCCCTGATGCCTGACTCTTAAAATGGAACTAGAACTATCCATTTCCAATCAAATGAGCCTTCTCTAAAGTTCACAAGACCACCTCTTCATAAAAACCATACACCCCCCCCCAGAATTAACTTAAAACCCTTACCCCAAGTTACCCCTATACTATGGGGGCTTGTGTCAACCCCAAAGGCCATGTTATGAGATTTTTGGACTATCTTTGAACAAGTAGCTATCTTAAAATTTCTATTGGATGCATTTGGGGAAAATATGATGTGGGGGGAGGGGGTATAGCTACCCTCCAATAAATTTGACTCTTAAAAATGGCTTTTCAACTTCCAATTTTTAAATCCAATGAGCCCCCTCTGAAGTTTATATGACCACCATTTCCATAAAAACCATAAATGTCCTTAGGGCCAACCTTACAACCCTTGCCCTGAGGACTGTGAGGTGGTTCTCTCCTCAAAGACATAATTTTTGGACTTTTAAACTATGTCAAGCAAAATAACTATCTTGAAATTTTGACTGGAAGTGTTACTTTTGACTATTAAAGAGGGCCCTAGCCCTTTCAATTACCAACCAATTGAGCCCTTTTCAAAGTTTCAACAACAACAAAGGGCCATCTTGCACCTTTTCTCTCCTCTACCCCCCGACCCCCTACTCGGGGGGGGGGGGGGGCGGGGGGGGGGGGGATATTTGCCTTCTGATCACTTTGACTCTTAAAAAGAGCACTATAAATTTTCATTAGTAATCCAATGAGAATGGGCGTAGGCAGCATTATGCAGCATATTGTCTAGGGGGGGGGGGCAGTTGATAGTGTGATGGAGTTTTATCAACTGCTTTTTCCAAACCATCTGCTTTTTCAGCCATATCTAATGTAAATTTGTAGGTCTAGGGGGGGGGGCAGCTGCCCCCTCCCTACACCCATGCCAATGAGCCCTCTTTGAAGTTTATACAACCACCAATTCTATAAAAACCTTATATATTCCCAGGGTGTAACTTACAACCCTTGCCCTGAGGGGTATATGGGGGGGGGTATCATCAAAGACATAATTTCTGGACCTTTCAACTACACTGAACAAAATGACTATCTCACAAATTGTGATTGAATGTGTTTTGAGAAATGATTTGTGTACAGGAAGGGGGGGGGGGGGCTAATTGACCTCCAATCCCTTTTGACTGTTAAAAAGGCCAGTAGACTTCTGATTATCAATCAAATGAGCCCCCTCTGAGGTTTATACAACCACCTTCTCTATAAAAAACCTTATATACCCCCAGGGCATAAGTTACAACCCTTGCTCCAAGGTTTGTGGGGGAGGGGAGGGGGGGGGGTTGTCATTCTCAAAGTCATAATTTCTGGACCTTTAGACTACACTGAACAAAATGGTTATCTTAAAATTTTGACTGGATGTGTTTGGAGAAGTGATTGATGTGGGGAGGGTACTAATAGCCTACTTAAAATTAATATTAGACTTTCAACTGACTGGTAGGGTATAGAAACCTGTTTCTCGCTCATTAGCACTTCCAGACACCTTTGAAACCTTGTTAGCTTGTTTTATCTGATTTTGGAAATTTGGTAAAGTTCTACCAAATCATATTATTGACTTATGCATAAAGTGAATATACCACTCGATGCCTTTTTTATGCTGATTACTAATATAGTAATCATTTCTATCGGAAATAAATTTCAGCCCCCCCCCTATATATGGCAATTCAGGGTATATATTTCTACAACCTAACCCTGAATTGGCATATATAGGGGGGGGGGCTAAAATTCATTTTCGATAGAAATGATTACTATATTCGTAATCAGCATAAAAAAAGGCATCGAGTGGTATATTCACTTTATGCGTAAGTCAATAATATGATTTGGTAGAACTTTACCGGAAATTTTAAGACTTCTTTTCAAGAAATTGCAATTTTATTTATAATTGACCAGCGTTGCAAATAGACTGTGAGACAAATTGTACTTTTGCGGAGATTTCAGATGGTTTAAATTATCGGCCAAAGTTTCCATGGACTAGGTTACCCGCCGACACTCGGCCGACGCGCCCTCGGTGAGTTACGCGCCGAAAATATAGCTCGTTACTCATCTTACATAAATTCCTGGTTGTATTTACTAGGCCGAAATTAATTTAACAAAAGTGTCATAATTATATTACACATGACATCAGGCTAAACCACACAATTGAAACATTGAAGAAAATATATTATAAAGAGGAAACTTTGTGCTAGCTGGTCAATATTTTCCTGTTTATTCTTACATGTTTCCTGTTTCTTTTTCCTTGTTTTTTATTTCCCTTCCACAGTTTTTCTACTTCAAATGCAGAATCATTTCCGAGTTGTGTTTCCAATCCTTTCAGATGATTGAATTTGGACTGAGAATCCACTTCAAGGTTGTGAAACGAAACAATTTTCTACCGCTGGTTTCGTTCGAGGTTCGGTCAGCGGAAGCACAGTAGCTTTCGACCTTTAAAAAGGACATAAAATTTGTCCATTTTTAACCAAATGATCCCCCCTCCCAAGTTCATAAAATTGCCTCTTCCATCTGGAGTGGATGAGAAAAAAGTTATTGGCAATTTTCTGGCCCTTTTTTTTGGGCTGCATTTTGAGGTGAAGCAATATTTTTTCTCCTTATGCATCAAGGTCTCCTTAGCGCAAAGTTTCACGTAGGTTTTGGAGAAATTGGCAAAATTCGACACTTTTGGTACTTGTCTAGTTGCCGGGCAACACGCGAGAAGTGAAATTAGGTTAATGAATGATAAACAATATGATAGTATAGGAGCAAATTTGGGCTATATATTTGCCCATTAGGGGGTGGGGGTAAAGCGTAGCATATATTTAATGCGTAAGCTAACCCAACCTAGCTACCTTTTTTTGCCCCCTTTAACCTCAAAAAACTAAAGTTTAAATATTTTTCACAGAGTGAGTAATACGTCACTAGACAGCGGAAACCTGTTTTTCAATGGTATCTCTTTACATTCTATATGCGGTTCTTGCCCAGCTACTAGACAAGTACCGCGCCATTTTTTAGTCCCCCTTTGTTAGAGAAGGGACCAGTTTCAAGAGGATCAATCCTTTGAATAATTTTTGTACATTAGTCCCCTTTGCTCAAGGACTTATGACCGTAAGTTTCAAATTAATCAGAAAAGTTTTTGTGGCTCATTCCTGGACCCCTCTCCCTTCCCATAGCAAAACGTTGATGATCTTTTTGAGCAACAAAATAATTCCTGAAAGTTTTACGCCACTCGACTCCTCCTAAGATCAAACATACCCACATTTTCCCCCTATAAAATATATCTGTAAAGAAATGACAGTTGGCATAATTTACAGCCCTTATCTCAGGGGCTCTGGGAATCATGTCATCCTTGGATGAAATTTTTTTATATTTTCAACTATTCTGAACAAAGCGGGCATCACGAAATGTTGATCTTATTTCCTAAGGGGGTTTACAACAGGACGAGATACATAAAAAGGCTCTAGGACCGGGGCTGGCTAGAACTCTCAGTTTCCTATCGAATGCGCATCCTCCAAAGTTTCTACGACCGCGAGGGGCTTGAAGAGGGGGCAGCCCTTCTCCTGCATGGAATATATTCTACTCGTTTTAGGATTTACTGTTACTCTTTATTTTTATAATAAAAGCGTAGATCAGAAATATTTCCGGAAATCAAGAAAGATTAGATATCAGTTTCTAATTCCCCCCATTCACTAGAAGTAATTCTATATTTATCTTAAGCCTCAATGAGGATGAGCATGTTTTGACATTAAAATGCACTCTTCGAGGCATCTGCCACCCTCCCCCCCCGTCTATCAAAACATCCACCACTCCCACCACTTACGTACAGTTGATGCGCACTTATAGTTTTATGAAATATGAAGCAAATTAGTTTAGTTAAATGAAACTTTAAATAAATATCATAAATGTTTTTTATGTATAAAGAAGTGATGTATCATCCAACAGCACCCTTATTCTGACTAAGTCTAATCTAAACGAAAGGAGATGAGAGATTAATTCCTAACCCCCTCCCTTACCCCTTCCTATATTTATCTGAAGGCTCATGGAAATTTAGACAAAATGGGCATTGAAATGCGCTCTATTAAATATCTGGCATCCCGCCCCCCCCCTAGAGAATGACCCACCGTCACTCCTTCATAATAGCTCTTGTACCATTATACTTTCCTTCGTTCTTCTTATTTATCTTAATTTTTCCTTAGGCTGCTCCATCTTACATTTGGGAAGAATTTCCCGGGGAAAATTTTCAGCGATGGGGGGGGGGATAATAGCCTTAATCCAAATACAAAATATCTGATGTCGAAAAGGTATCCTAACACTTCTCTAATGGGGTCTAATACAGGAGCGTCAATTCAAGAAAATATAGGTGGGGACAAACCGTATTTTTCAAAATATTGGGGGCGAAAAAATAGACGCCCCTAGCCCAATATAGCCTTAGACTAGCCTACATACAAAAAGTTTGCTGGTTTTGAGGGTTTTCCATTATTTTTTCTGCTTACTTCTCATTAGAAATTGGTTAATATTTCCAAATATAGCCAAAGAAACAAATTTTTGCACACAGCCGAAGTCCATATAAGCCAATTCGGGGAGGGGGCTGAGACTCAGTTGTCATAGCAGTGATTACTATATTTAGAAAAAAAAATCGAATGGTACATTTCTTTTTTTCTATGTGATCCCTGTCCTACATGTAACCTTGGCAATCCTACACAATTGTTCAACCTTTGAATAAAATATTATAATAACAAAAGCGTAAAGGCGGCTATCGTGACAATTGTGCCTCATCACCCCCTTAATTGGGCGTGATATAGCCCTATGCTGTACATAAGACTTTACCGATTTGTTTTTTTTATTGTCATTATTTCGCTTTATATACCAACTGTTGATGAGAAATAAGGAAAGAAAATAGGCCTAATGCAAACCAGCAGAACTGGCAAAGTTTTGTTATACAAACTTAGGGCCACGTCTTGACCCGTTGTTACAGTGGCGACCATTATATTCGGAGAAAGTTTCGAATAGAATGTATAGGTTTAGATTAGGGGTTCTTGTAGGAAACATGTTAAGAAAACAATCCTTATTTCATAATACGCAAAATAAAAGTAGCTAACACATTTTCCTTGCATCCCTGCTATCCCCCCCCCCTAATGTGCAAATATATGGCCCAAACTAAATTTTTCTCGTGCATTCCCCCACCCGTCACTCTTGCTTTTCCGGTTCTTGTTTTATCAAAGCTGATTCAACTTACGGGTACACGGGATGAAACAAGAGAGACTCATTGGGAAAATACATGGGTAAAGGGCTAGGCAAACGTAGCTGATTTCGGGAACCGATTTCAGCATCAGTGGACAAACGATAGCAGTAAGAAAAATTTGTTGAAAGAAAAATTTGTTGCGCGAGATTTTCAAAACAAAAAATCATGGACACAGATAGTCAACTGGAGTTTATTAATAGTTGCATGATTGATCTCAACTTAGTTCTTAGTTTATTTCTTAGCTCAGTAGCAGGGTCTTTCACCACAGACATCTCTGGCTGACTATTTATTTATTTGTATCTCTATTTTTTATGATGATCATGATGAAAATCATTGCCGAAAAATAGAAAAATTTTCAAGCTCAAATCGACGCCGAGTTCTTAATATCTCAATTAGATATTAGGCCCTTAATATCTGATTTCGGCTATATATTTGCATATTACGGGGAGTGGGCGGGGGCAGGGGCGCAGCTCCAGCATTTTTATTGGGGGGGGGGGGGCAAACAAGTTCCACATCCAGAGAGCAGAGGCGCCATTTCAACCAAACCTTAGGGTGGGCAAGCAATCGACATGGGCCCCGAAGCAGGCTTGTATATATAAAAAAAAAAAAAAAAAATGCCTCTAGCTTTACCCGAAAAAAAAACTGCCTTCCGTGGGAGTTACCGTATAAATTTAGGAAATTGTCTCAATTGCTTTGCCTTTCCTTCTTCCGCTCTTATGCCATAGGTTCGGAAAAGCTCAGATATCTGAAGAAAGCGGAAACGGTATGTGCGATGTTAAAAAAAACAGCCGTTTGGGAATCTTCCACTTTTCCGAACCTATAACTTGACGAAAGCCGAACCTCTGTAGAAACTCACGCTTTGACTAAAGTATATTCTCTAGCCGAATTCTTCAGCTCGCTGCTTACAGTAAATACTTTAGTCCAAGTCGGAGTCACGCTCCGGCTATGACGATGCAAAACTTTGCTCGATCAAGTATATTTACAAAATCAAAAAATACAAAAAAATTTTGAAACAGATCAGTGAACACTCAAGGCAACAAGGGGAACCGTCGTGGTTTCATCTTCGCAAAGTCGTCAACAAGCTGGTCGAAATCCAAGTTTTTAACTAAAGCCTTCTCTGCAAAGATCAAAAGCAGGTGACTAAGACGATCGTCTCCTGTGGTCGGGCGCAGATAGTTCTTCACTATTTCCAGCCCAGAAAACAAGCGTTCATTGCTGGTTGTCGTGACAGGAAGTGTGGCAGCAATATGAAGAACCTTGATAATTTCTGAGTAGGCCACAGGAAGTGTCTCGATATTATCGATGACGTCCATGAAGTTCTTCGGCTTTGCCTCCTCCTCGAGCAAAAACCGCTTGGCAATACCAGCTTGGGTCTCAAGAAGAATCTGGTCAATGTCCATTTCAGAATAAATTTCAGAGAATTGCTTGAGGAGCCCTGCATCCATGAACTTGGTAGAGCTGGGGTCCAGAGCTTCAAGTGTACTGAGCACTGGAAGGTTATCTGTAAACCGTCTGTCGAATTCCGCAATCAGACGATCTACAGTCTCCATGTATTCTCTTTTCAGTTCTTCCGCTAGAGTTGGAGCTCGATTGTCGGATTCAACAAAGTTTTTTCCTAACGTCGAAGTGGTATTGAATTCTTTCAGGTGTTTGATAATTTTTTGGGTTCTTCAAGGTCGTCCCTTCTGACTTGCAGAGGAGGATCCGGTCACGGGTCTATTCACGTCAGGTACTTCAATTCCAAGACCTTCAGCAAACTCTTTTGCATTCTCCAAAAGCGATGCAAATGAAGTGTCAGAGCGCAGTTCAGCTATTTCCTTCCTTGTTGCTTGAATCAAGGTGCGGGACCTAGATATTACCAGATCAACTGCCTGTAGCTGCTCAGAAAGGGAGTTTGTCGTCCTCAGAATGGCTTCCATATAGAGCAATTGGAATATAACTGTGAAAGATTCTATTTTTCTCTGGAGCCCAGCTGCTTCTGCTCGAGCTTCACTATCAGCTCCCTCGCTGACTGCAGACAGTACAACCAGAACACATTCATATCGGAGTCTTATCTTCGATATTGATCGATACCAGTATGACCATCTTGTCGCAGCACTCCTTTCTAATTCCAGGACTGGCAGTTGAGTAGCCTTTTGGGACTCGACAAAAAGCTGATGTCTGGTGTTGCTGTTGGAAATGAACGTGTACAGATTTTGGACTAACGAAAAAAATGAACCAACAGTCCCAACACCTTCAACGCAGTTTGCAATGACCAAATTTAGTCTATATGCATGGCAATGAATGTATATTGCTTGTGGCGCTTGTCTCGTCGACAAGAACAGCAAAGTATTTGGCACGCTTAACTTCTTGCACTATTGTAGACCGAGGCCTAGATCTGATAACTGAAATTAGATCGTTCTGGTATTCGTGGGACGTACAGTGGCCGTATCGTCTTTGTAGCTTGTTGAAAAGCGTGGGAGAATACTCGGCGAGAAGACTGCAAGTTTCGACGAAATGTCCTTTGTTTGCCGAAGATTCAGTCTCATCGTGGCCGCGAAAGGCTGTACCCAGTCGCCCCAGTAGGGCCGTTACTTTCAGTAAAGCCTTTACGTGTTCCCTGTTTTCATTCATCTCCTTATTCCAGTCCGTTGACAAAACAGATGCGATGGGTTGCATCTCCTTGGCTTGTATATATTTGAACTTCGTCCACGAAACTGCACTGTCCCTGTGGCGGTCACTTTTCGCATTCTCTTCTAGAACGCTTGAGATGTCCTTCCATCTTCTAACGCCGGTCTCGATGAAAGGCCTCGCCCCGTATCTCTGTCCGTGAAGGGTTGAAGTGCCGCCAAAGTGTCTGCAGAAGAAACAGAAAACCGAATTTTCCTTAACTGAGTACTCAAGCCAAGGATGCTTTCCATAATACGAAATATTAAATGACCGTCTTAGCTTGCCGTTTGCTGAAACCTGTGCAGGGTACCGTAGCAGCTGTGGTTGACATGGATGGTCGTGGGAGGATTAAGAAATATCAGTAGGACCACTTGAACGATGGGGCTCTTCATCTCGAGTCGTATCTCGTCCAGATTGTGCCTCTTGAGCAGTGACAGGCGCAGTGTCTCTTTGAGTCATCTCGTTTTCTACTAGCTCAGTCTGACCGACCACCACGTCCTTCGAAGGACCCAAAGCGACGGCAATGGATTGTTCGGGTGCTGAGTCAGGCACCTGAAAGATATACCCAAAGGTTAAAAGCCACTCTTGTACTTTGAAGCACTATTGAACTCATTTTCAACATTTAAACAGTTTTTTTTTAGTATGTTAAGTCCAAACTACGTAGCAGTTTCCGCTTTCGGCACAGCAGTTCGGGAAAAATAGTGCTAGAACTCCTCCATGGCGTGACAGTTTACTAAAGTATATCGAACTTCGGAAAAAAAAACAGGAAATTTCAGCAAAGCCAAAGAGGGCGTTTTTCGGATGATTATGCATGCGTTGATCCTTATCTACCCGTAAAGACAATAATAGAAACTTTGGGCTTAATGCAATAGCAACCCAAATCACAAAACCCTTTGCAGTAGTCCTTGAATGAATGATTCGGGTGTCATGACAGATCGTAAATAAGCTAAAGGCGCGTTCGATTTGCTGTAGTTTCAGTTACGTCCTTCTCCGTTGTGGGCTTATTTGCATTTTTTCTGCGACGTTCTCCCATTTAGCCTGGAGAACCACCGATAATGTGACTGCCAAACAGGTTCATAATTTTGGACCAAATGGCGAAACGTGAAGCGTGACTACAGCAAATCGAATGCGGCTTCATATCACCAGTCGGCATTGTAGCAAATCGAATGCTATAAGCACTGCCAAACTGTGTGGTTCCATCAATAAAAAAAAAAGAAAGAAAAGAAAAAAAAACGACAATCTTTGGCTTATGCCCCTCAACCCATGTAGCATTGTTATCTATAAAATTAACAGTGCTTTGCAGAAGAAAAAAGAACAAAACAAAACAACATAGAGGTAATCTTAATCAAACAGTTCGTGGTAACGAACTGTAAGTAAGGAGCGACCCGGCTCAATGGTAACCGAAACTCTAGAAATCGGGTTTTTGATACCAATAGATACATCAAAAGAATCAGATTTCAATGCTGATATCAAATATATAACTTTCATCAAGTTTAGTGCAACCCATCAAACGTTACGCGCCTGAGAAAATTTGGCTGATTTGCAAAAAAAGGGGAAAATACCCCCTAAAAGTTATAGAACCTTAATGAAAATCACACCATCATATTCAGCGTATCAGAGAACCCCACTGTAGAGGTTTCAAGCTCCTATCTACAAAAATGTGGAATTTTGAATTTTTTGCCAGAAGAAAGATCACGGATGCGTGTTTATTTTTTTTTTTTGTTTTTTTTTTTTCATGGGGTGATCGTATCGACCCAGTGGTCCTATAATATCGTGGGAGGGCTCATTGGAACGGAAATAAAAATTTCTAGTGCCCTTTTTAAGTGACCAAAAAAATGGAGGGAACCTAGGCCCCCTCCCACGCTCATTTTTTTCCTAAAATCACCCAATCAGAATTTTGAGATAGCCATTTTGTTCAGCATTGTTATCCATAAAATTAACAGTGCTTTGCAGAAGAAAAAAGAACAAAACAAAACAACATAGAGGTAATCTTAATCAAACAGTTCGTGGTAACGAACTGTAAGTAAGGAGCGACCCGGCTCAATGGTAACCGAAACTCTAGAAATCGGGTTTTTGATACCAATAGATACATCAAAAGAATCAGATTTCAATGCTGATGTCAAATATATAACTTTCATCAAGTTTAGTGCTACCTATCAAAAGTTACGCGCCTGAGAAAATTTGGCTGATTTTCAAAAAAAGGGGGAAAGACCCCCTAAAAGTTATAGAACCTTATTCACACCATCATATTCAGCGTATCAGAGAACCCTACTGTAGAGGTTTCAAGCTCCTATGTACAAAAATGTGGAATTTTGCATTTTTTGCCAGAAGAAAGATCACGGATGCGTGTTTATTTGTTTTTTTTTGTTTGTGTTTTTTTTCCCAAGGGTGATCGTATCGACCCAGTGGTCCAATGATATCGTGGGAGGGCTCATTGGAACGGAAATTAAAAGTTCTAGTGCCCTTTTTAAGTGACCAAAAAAATGGAGGGCAACTAGGCCCCCTCCCACGCTCATTTTTTCCCAAAATCACCCGATCAGAATTTTGAGATAGCCATTTTGTTCAGCATGGTCGAAAATATGATGACTATGTCTTTTAGGATGACTTAATCCCCCGAAGTCCCCGGGGGGAGGGCTAAAAGTTATGAAGTTTACCCAATGTTAACGTATAGTATTGGTTATTGGGAAGTATACAGGAATTTTCAGGAGGGTTTTTTTCTGGTTGTGGGGGGGGGGGTGGGTCGGGGTTTATATTGGAGGATCTGTCCATGAATGAAGTTTTCATGGGAGAAGGGAAATTGCCATGAAGAGGGCGCCGGACTTGCCAGCATTATTTATTGGTTATTGGGAAGTATACATACATTTTCAGGAAGGATTTTTTTCTAGAGGGGGGAGGGGCTGGAGGAGGGGGTTACTCGGGAGAATCTTTCCGTGCAGGATGTTTCTTTGGGGCAAGGGACATTTCTATGAAGGGGCGCTGGATTTCCAAGAATTACTTAAAAAACGATCAGAAATTAAATTAAAAAAAAACAAGTTATTTCAACTGAAAGTAAGAAGCAACATTAGAACTTAAAACGAATAGAAATTATAACATATATGGGGGGTTCTCCCCCAAGTCAATACCTCGCTCTTTACGCTACAGTTTTTTTAGTGCTTTCAAAAGAGCTATCTATTCTAATTAAACGGCCTTTGTGATTCAGGGGTTTGTGAATTAAATTTTTTTTTTTAACGTAAAGAGCGTGGTATTGACTAAGGGGAGAACCCCCTCATATACGTAATAAAAAAAAACAATAAAAAACAAGCGATACGGCTCAATAGTAATCGAAACTTTTAAACGGAATTTTGATGTTTATTGACAATAAACATCAAACGTTTTTTATTGACAAAGTCATTTTCATGAAAAAAATATATATTTTA